>SJXQ01008601.1:0-70512 GCA_006408695.1 Aepyceros melampus | reverse complement strand
CTGATGCTGGGAGGGATTGGGGGCAGGAGGAGAAGGGGACGACCGAGGATGAGATGGCTGGATGGCATCACGGACTCAATGGACGTGAGTCTGAGTGAACTCCGGGAGTTGGTGATGGACAGGGAGGCCTGGCGTACTGCGATTCATGGGGTCGCAAAGAGTCGGACACGACCGAGCGACTGAACTGAACTGCAGGTTATTTTGTTTCATACCAGTCTGCATGAACCACACAAGGGTATATTTTTTCCTCTGCTTCCACAGTCTCCCAGGAGAGCATAGAACCCTGAATCCTTTTCCATCTTGAGGGTATATTGTTCTGTGTGAAAACTTGAGCTAATAAATCAGATTTGAAGAGCTGAGTCTTTGCTCTGTAAAATTATTCACTGTGGGTTTACCTGTTTCCAAATAGCAGGGGTACCAATTGCATTTTGAATTTCATTTTATTTAGAGAAGTTAGGATGTAAGAAAGAGTTCAGGAGCATATCAACTTCCAGAACTTCAGAGTCTCCCTGTAATCTATTTCATACAACTTCCCACTGATTATAATCTCTGGATGGATGGACAATAGGGGTGATGAATGAGGCTCAGACACACTCACAGTAATAATGACCTGTGTCAGTCAGTTCAGTTCAGTTCAGTCGCGCAGTCGCGTCCGACTCTTTGCGACCCCACGAATCGCAGCACGCCAGGCCTCCCTGTCCATCACCAACTCCCGGAGTTCACTCAGACTCACGTCCATTGAGTCCGTGATGTCATCCTCGGTCGTCCCCTTCTCCTCCTGCCCCCAATCCCTCCCAGCATCAGGGTCTTTTCCAATGAGTCAAATTATTCCTCCTGTGGATCTTCCTTTGTTACTAACTTCTGATGCTTCTGGTCAATTGGGTGAAGCTTCTTCCCCACATCAAGCAAGTCTCCTCAATGCCAGCTGGGTGTCCTACAATTTAACTCAGTTTGGACATGGTTTACCCAGAGAAGGTGTCAGATCCCACAAGTTGAGGGCCGGGTCCCACGAGACTACTCCACCTGACTTCAGATGCCAACGGCAAGTAGTAGATCCCCGAGTTACCCGTGTCTTCTGTTCCACTTGGATAAAAATCAGAAGTTCCCAAAATCTCCCCCTCTCTCAGATTCCGTTAATTCGTTATGTTGCTCACAGAACTCAAGGAAATACGTTTATCAACTGATTAAAGGAACTGCCATCTCTGCTGAGTTGAGGTCTCTCACCTTTCAGGTGCATGGGTGCGTTCACCAACCTGGAAGGTCTTGAAATTTTTGTGATACATATATATAGAGAGAGACTTCACCACATAGACACAATCGACCACTAACTCCATTTTTCAGTCCTTCTCCCTTCTCAAGGGAATGGGGAACAGGGCTAAAATTCCAAGCCTCTAATCATGGCTTAGTCTCTCTGTGGCCAGCCCTCATCCAGGAGCCATGAGGACCCACCCAGAGTCACCTCATTAGAACAAAAGATGCTCTTATTACCCAGGAAATCCCAAGGGCTTCAGAGGCTCTGTGCCAGCAACCAGGGACAAAGACCAGCATCTATTTTATTTTATCTCATATTTCATGGTATCCTGACTCATTGAAAAAGACCCCGATGCTGGGAATGATTGAAGGCAAAAGGAGAAGGGAGCAGCAGAGGATGAGATGGTTAGATAGCATCACTGACTCAATGGACACGAATGTGAGCCAACTCCAGGAGATAGTGGAGGACAGAGGAAGCCTGGCGTGCTGCAGTCCATGGGGTCTCAAAGAGTCGAACACAACTTATCGACTGGACAACAACATGGTATCCTTCTTGAAAGTCAATTGTGTCAGGCACCTGGAATCCTTACAGGAACCATGAATAGTTCTCATTCCACAGAAAAAGATCAGGAAGAAAGAGGCTGTGACTTGTCTTAGACAAGGAACTCACCCTTACTCTGTCTACCCGATCATGCTGCCTCTTGTGAGTCCTCAGTGCATTCAAGTCAAAGGTTGGCTGGCCCAAAGAAGAGCAGATGATGATGAGGGATGAAGGTCAAGGGCAGGGAATGTCCTCTGACTGCAAGCTGGGTGACCAAAGCCCATACCATCACACCCAACGTCAGCATCCACAAGCCCAGCTCTGTCCTACCTCCTTTTTTTAAAATTTATTGTTTTGGTAATATGGTCCTGCTGCTGCTGCTGCTAAGTCACTTCAGTCATGTCTGACTCTGTGCGACTCCATAGACGACAGCCCACCAGGCTCCCCTGTCCCTGGGATTCTCCAGGCAAGAACACTGCAGTGGGTTGTCATTTCCTTCTCCAATGAAAGAAAGTGAAAAGTGAAAGTGAAGTCGCTCAGTCATTTCTGACTCTTCGCGACCCCATGGACTGCAGCCCACCAGGCTCCTCTGTCCATGGGATTCACCAGGCAAGAGTACTGGAGTGGGGTGCCATTGCCTTCCTGGGTAACATGGTCTAATTTATTGTTTCTTGTTTTCACAGGACTGGGTTTTTTTTTGTTTGTTTGTTTTTTGTTTTTGTTTTTGCATACTATTTAAGAATGTTTAGTGACAAGATCATGAAGGTATCTACTAATGTCTTCTTTTTATAGTTCTATTGCTTTACCTTTCACGTTTAAAGCCGCAGTGTATCTGGAATTGATTTTCATATCTGGTTAGAATTTTGTCTCTTACGGATATTTTGATGATTAAGCACCATTTGTTGAAAAGACCATTCTTCTGCTCATCACACACTCCGTGCCATCACCTCCTTTTAAGATGTGTAATTGGGTCAGCCGATCTCCTCCCCCTCCACACTCCAAATTGAAGTTGTTAATGCACTAGAAATGCAATTGAGCTAAAATTAGTCTAGATTCATTCTCCAAAGGCCATCTTTCCCCCTCCTTGCAGAGAAAGGATTTGCATAATTTTATCTTGAGAGGAAATCATCACTCAGCCTTTTAAAAAATGAACCTCTTTAAATACATAGTTTTGCCCTCTTCAGTCACCTTTCACAACCTGCCTGGCAGTTCTGCTTTATGATCTTTGTTCTCATTTCAACATTGGTAATAATCCCAACAGAATGGGGAGGCAGGCAAAGCAGGAAAGGGCGGGGAAGCTGGGCGTGTAAGAGCAAAAGAAAAGCAGTGGGAACTTCGCTGGTGGTCCAGTGGCTAAGACTCCATACTCCCAATGCAGGGAACCTGAGTTCCTTCAGGGAACTAGATCCCACATGCTGCAGCTGAGAATTCACATGCTGCAACTAAGATCCAGCTCAGCCAAATAAATAAACAAATATTAGAAAAAAGAAATGCAAGGGCCTCTCCCTGAAAGGCTGTACCCCACTGCTTCATCATCCAACTGAAATCGACAGGGGCCCCAAATTATCTTTTAAAGTGATAAAACTATGCAGGCAGGACTCATGCAACATAAGATACCCGAGACCCACTGTCAGATGGGGCAGGCAGCTTTGTTTCTTTCAACTTGAACTTTTCCATGTGGAAAATGGGAATTATAATCAGAATCTGCTCGAGAGATTCCAGTGGATCATTGTTTTTGTTTTGGGGGGAGTCTGTTTGTTTTAGGGCCGCATGAGCTTGAGGAGTGGTTATGAAAGCATGATGGTGGTTCCAAGCACAGATTCTCCTATCTTGGGTTGTATTCCCTGGCTTATTTGCTGGTTGAGTTTCTCAGTGTGTTATTAGGTCATCATTTTCTCATTCATTGTACCTTAAACCTCGCTTTAACTGGGACTGGATTTCCATGTGAGCCAGAGGACAGATTTCCATGTGGTCCTAGAATGAGAAGACTCCTGGAGAAGTTCCTCTGCCTGGAGTAGGAATGCAGATACAGTCTCTATGTAGGGAGTTTGTATTCTAGTTTTTTGCCCCCAGCCTGTGTGTGTCCAGTTGTAGGAGCTGAGTGTTTCTCAGGCCAGTAGGCCTCTCAGGTACTCTGGGGGTGATTGCCTGGGGTAAACTCCTCTTGTCCAGGCACTTGCCCTGTGCTTAGGCTCCAGTCCCTGTGTCCTGGTCAGTACTATGTAACTGCTCGTGCACCTGACTGGCCATGGATGATTTAATTTTTCTAGAGGTGAACACCTGACCCTGCTGGGCTAATTAAATTTCTTCCCTAGAATTTGGAAGAAAGGGACCAAGACTGGGGTTTGTGGGTCTGGAAGAAACGATGGTGAAGGCCAGTGACCTGCTGCTGAATCCTCAACCATGTGACACACACAGCTGTTGTTCCTTCCTTAAACATTTGATGAGTTTTACCAGTGACACCATCTGCTTTGGTGGGGACATTTTGTACCATGAATGCAATTTCTTTGATAGACATAGCAGTATTTGAGTCATTCATTTTTCTCTTGTTAGTTTTGGTAAATTGTGTTTTTCAAAGAACTGGTTCAGGTACTGATATTATTGGCATTAAAATGTTAGTAATATTGCCTTAGTGGGTACATGGAGAAGGCAATGGCACCCCACTCCAGAACTCTTGCCTGGAAAACCCATGGATGGAGGAGCCTGGTAGGCTGTAGTCCATGGGGTCGCTAGGAGTCAGACACAACTGATCGACTTCACTTTCATGCATTGGAGAAGGAAATGGCAACCCACTGCAGTGTTCTTGCCTGGAGAATCCCAGGGACAGGGGAGCCTCATGGGCTGCCATCTATGGGGTCACACAGAGTCAGACACAACTGAAGCGACTCAGAAGCAGCAGCAGCAGCAGCAGCAGCAGTGCATACATGCTCAGTCATGTCCCACTCTTTGCAACTCCATGTTCTGTAGTCCGCCAGGTTCCTCTGTCCATGAAATTCTCCAGCCAAGAATACTGGAATGGGTTGCCATTTCCTTCTCTAGGGAATCTTCCTGACCCAGGGATTGAAACTGCCTCTCCTGCACTGGCAGACGAATTCTTTACCACTTGTGCCACCTCAGAAGGGGATAATATTGCCTTATTGTCCTCCTAACATCTGGGGTTATATCTCCTCTTTAATTCCTAATATTAGCAATTTTGTTTTCTCTGCTTTTTCCTTATTATTTTGGGCTTTGTTAACATTTCTTGTGTTTGTTTTCCATTGTCGTTATTTCACAGATTTCTGATCTTTGTTATTTTCCTTCCTTGATTGCTTCTCTTTTTCTGATTTTTTAAGATAATTTAAATCATTAAGAAACTGGTCTATTTTAAACCCTTCTCCTTTTACTTACTGAGGTATAGTTGTCACATAACATTATGGAAGTTGATTTGATGCCCTTTATATACTGCAATATAATTAGTGCTGTAGCATTAACTAAGCCTTCTATCACATCACATAATTATTATTTCTTTTTTTGGTATGAACAATTAAGATCTAGTCTCTTAGCAACTTCAGTTTATAATAACTTTTGATACCTACAGTAACTATGGCGTGCATTAGATCTCCATGACTTATTTATCCACTAATTGCAAGTTTGTGCTCTTGAACATCTCCCCAGTTCTCACAGCCCCACCTCCCTGCAACCAGCCCCTGGTAACCACCATTCTACTCTTTTTTACATGTTTAGCTTTTTATGTTTCACTTATAAACTATATCACATAGTGTTTGTCCCTCTATGTCTGACATCTCACTCAGCATGATGCCCTCCAGGTCCACGCATGTCATCTCAAGAGGTAGGATTTTCTTCCTTCTCATGATTGCATAATATCTCATTGCATATATATATATATGTACATAAATATACACATACATCACATTTTCTTTATCCATTCATCTGTTGACAGACATGTCACTTGCATATCTTAGCTATTGTATATAATTACATATAATATTATATTGGATACAATAGTGCAAATGTCTTTCCAATACCCTGTTCTCATTTTCTTTGGATATATACTAGAAGTCAGATTGCTGGATCCTATGGTTGATCTATTATTAATTGTTTGAAGAACTTTCATACTGTTCACTGGTTCACTTTCATTAGTTCACAATGGCTGAACCAATGTACGTCCCCACTAACAGTGGATTGGATTTCCCTTTTCTCTACATCTTTGCCAACACTTGTCTCTTGTCTTTTATTCTAATGCTTTTGTAAAATAAATGGGAATGTGCATTTTATTTATTTATTGGCTGCACCAGGTAGCATGTGGGATCTTAGCTCCCTGATCAGGGATAACACCTGTGCCCCCTGCATTGGGGGTGCAGATTCTTAACCCCTGGGCCACCAGGGGACAGGTGTGAGGTGACATCTCATTGCGACTTTGATTTGTATCTTCCTGGTGATTAGTGATGTACCTGTTGCTCATTTGGATATCTTCTTTGGGAAAATGTCTATTTAGGTCCACTTTAAAATCAGATTTTTGAAAATTAAATTTTATTTTGAGATAGCTGTCGATTCACCTACAGTTTTTATTGCTGTTGTTATTGAGTTGTATGAGATCTTTATATATTTGGATATTAACCCTTATTAGATATTTTCAATATTTTCTCCTATTCTGTGGTTTGCCATTTCACTTTGTTTATTTTATTTTATTTATTTATTTTTTGCTCTACAAACTTTTTTTAAAATTTAATTAATTTTTTTACTTTACAATACTGTATTGGTTTTGCCCTCCATTGACATGAATCCGCCACAGGTGTACATGAGTTCCCAACCTTAAACCCCCCTCCCACCACCCTCCCCATATCATCTCTCTGGGTCATCCCAGTGCACCAGCCCCAAGCATCCTGTATCCTGTATCGAACCTAGACTAGCTATTCGTTTCTTACATGATAGTATACATGTTTCAATGCCATTCTCCCAAATCATCCCACCCTCTCCCTCTCCCACAGAGTCCAAAAGTCTGTTTTTACATCTGTGTCTCTTTTGCTGTCTCGCATACAGGGTTATCATTACCATCTTTCTAAATTCCATATATATGTGTTAGTATACTGTATCAGTGTTTTTCTTTCTGGATTACTTCACTCTGTATAATCAGCTCCAGTTTCATCCACCTCATTAGAACTGATTCAAATGTATTCTTTTTAATGGCTGAGTAATACTCCATTGTGTATATGTACCACAGCTTTCTTTCTTTCTTTTTTTTTAATTAAAGATCTAAATTTATTTTTAAAGTCACCATCTTTATGAATTAGAAGATTTACTACTGGTAAGATATCAGTTCTCCTCTAATCAAAGCACAGATTTAATGAAATCCCAATCAAAACCCTAGCAGAGTTTTTAAAACTGACAAGTTGACACTGGAATGCAGATAAAAATACAAAGAACCAAGAATAATCATAGCAATCTGCAAGAAAGAATAAAGTTAACAGACTAATGCCATAGGATATCAAGTTATTATAAACTTACAGAAATTGAGAAAGTATGATATTAATACAAAATTAGACAATTAAACCAATTAAATAGAAGAAAATTCAGAAACAGATTCATGTATCTAAACTCCCAATGGAACAGAACAGAATCCAGGACTATCTCCAAGAACTTACAGAGAGGAAAAGAAAGGCTGTTTAGAGAAATATGCTGAATCATAATCCTATGAGGATAAAATGAACCTTGATCCAAATCTCACATTATATATACAAATCAAATCCACATGACATTGGAAAAGACTCTGATGCTGGGAGGGATTAGGGGCAGGAGGAGAAGGGGACGACAGAGGATGAGATTGCTGGATGGTGTCATTGATTCCATGGGCGTGGGTCTGGTGAACTCCGGGAGCTGGTGATGGACAAGGAGGCCTGGTGTGCTGCGATTCATGGGGTCATCAAGAGGCGCACATGACTGAGTGACTGAACTGAACTGAACTGATAATGTATTGGTGTTTTTCTTTCTGGCTTACTTCACTCTGTATAATAGGCTCCAGTTTCATCCACCTCATTAAAACTGATTCAAATGTATTCTTTTTAATGGCTGAGTAATATTCCATTGTGTATATATACCACAGCTTTCTTATTCATTTATCTGCTGATGGACATATAGGTTGCTTCCATGTCCTGGCTATTATAAACAGTGCTGCGATGAACATTGGGGTACACGTGTCTCTTTCAATTCTGGTTTCCTCGGTGTGTATGCCCAGCAGTGGGATTGCTGGGTCATAAGGCAGTTCTATTTCCAGTTTTTTAAGGAATCTCCACACTGTTCTCCATAGTGGCTGTACTGGTTTGCATTCCCACCAACAGTGTTGGAGGGTTCTCTTTTCTCCACACCCTCTCCAGCATTTGTTGCTTGTAGACTTTTGGATAGCAGCCATTCTGACTGGCATGAAATGGTACCTCATTGTGGTTTTGATTTATATTTCTCTAATAATAAGTGATGTTGAGCATCTTTTCATGTGTTAGTTAGCCATCTGTATGTCTTCTTTGGAGAAATGTCTGTTTACTTCTTTGGCCCATTTTTTGATTGGGTCTTGTATTTTTCTGGAGTTGAGCTACAGGGGTTGCTTGTGTATTTTTGAGATTAGTTGTTTGTCAGTTGCTTCATTTGATACTTTTTTCTCCCATTCTGAAGGCTGTCATTTCATTTTGTTTATAGTTTCCTTTGTTGTGCAAAAGCTTTTAAGTTTAATTAGGTCCCATTTGTTTATTTTTCCTTTTCTTTCCAATATTCTGGGAGGTGGTCAAGAGGATCCTGCTGTGATTTATGTCGGAGAGTGTTTTGCCTATGTTCTCCTCTAAGAGTTTTATAGTTTCTGGTCTTACGTTTAGATCTTTAATCCATTTTGAGTTTATTTTTGTGTATGGTGTTAGAAAGTGTTCTAGTTTCATTCTTTTACAAGTGGTTGACCAGTTTTCCCAGCACCACTTGTTAAAGAGATTGTCTTTTCTCCATTGTATATTCTGGACTCCTTTATCAAAGATAAGGTGACCATAGGTGTGTGGATTTATCTCTGGGCTTTCTATTTTGTTCCATTGATCTATATTTCTGTCTTTGTGCCAGTACCATACTGTCTTGATGACTGTGGCTTTGTAGTAGAGCCTGAAGTCAGGCAGGTTGATTCCTCCAGCTCCATTCTTCTTTCTCAAGATTGCTTTGGCTATTCAAGGATTTTTGTATTTCCATACAAATTGTGAAATTATTTGTTCTAGCTCTGTGAAAAATACCACTGGTAGCTTGATAGGGATTGCATTGAATCTATAGATTGCTTTGGGTAATATATTCATTTTCACTATATTGATTCTTCCAATCCATGAACATGGTATATTTCTCCATCTATTTGTGTCCTCTTTGGTTTCTTTCACCAGTGCTTTATAGTTTTCTATATATAGGTCTTTTGTTTCTTTACATAGATATATTCCTACGCATTTTATTCTTTTCATTGCAATAGTGAATGTAATTGTTTCCTTAATTTCTCTTTCTGTTTTCTCATTGTTAGTGTATAGGAATGCAAGGAATTTCTATGTGTTGATTTTATATCCTGCAACTTTACCATATTCATTGATTAGCTCTAGTAATTTTCTGGTGGAGTCTTTCGGGTTTTCTATGAAGAGGATCATGTCATCTGCAAGTAGTGAGAGTTTTACTTCTTCTTTTCCAATCTGGATTCCTTTTATTTCTTTTTCTGCTCTGATTGCTGTGGCCAAAACTTCCAGAACTATGTTGAATAGTAATTTCTCTTTCTGTTTTCTCATTGTTAGTGTATAGGAATGCAAGGAATTTCTATGTGTTGATTTTATATCCTGCAACTTTACCATATTCATTGATTAGCTCTAGTAATTTTCTGGTGGAGTCTTTAGGGTTTTCTATGAAGAGGATCATGTCATCTGCAAGTAGTGAGAGTTTTACTTCTTCTTTTCCAATCTGGATTCCTTTTATTTCTTTTTCTGCTTTGATTGCTGTGGCCAAAACTTCCAAAACTATGTTGAATAGTGGTGGTGAGAGTGGGAACCCTTGTCTTGTTCCTGACTTTAGGGGAAATGCTTTCAATTTTTCACCATTGAGGATAATGTTTACTGTGGGTTTGTCATATATAGCTTTTATTATGTTGAGGTATGTTCCTTCTATACCTGCTTTCAGGAGGCTCTTTATCATAAATGGATTTCGAATTTTGTCAAAGGCTTTCTCTGCATCTATTGAGCTAATTATATGGTTGATTATCTTTCATTTTTATTAAATAGTCACCTCTGTGTTTTGCCCATCATTTATTCCAAGCACCAAAATCAGTGACAGAAACAAACAGGCACTCAGTAAGCATTTGCTGGGTAATAGTTTCTAGTTTCTAGCTCATCACCATCTCAGTGGATCTCTTGTTTGCCTACGGCTTGACTAAAATACAGTAGCCAGTGTAGGAAGCTCTGGTATCAGTAGAGCCGTCACAGAATGGGAGTGGGTAGTTGCCCACTTTTTCTGGATCTTTATGTCCATATGATGTGCCCCAACATTGTACTGGCTTTGGGGGAGCTGCGCTACATTGTCAGCCTATGTCAGTCGTCTCAAACCATCAAGTCTTTTTCATGAAGCAGCTGCTAAGCCCTGTCTTCTCATTCTGTAATGGCATTGCTAGGTTACTATATTTTTTGATCCTTAGTTCAGAATTTCACATATATCCATACTAAATTAAGCCCAATGAAGGTCTGCATGATTTTTTGCTTGTGACAATGTCATAAATTTTTAGTTCCCCCAGCTTTCTACCAACAGCATAATCAATGAATCTGACTTTAGCCTCCCAGAAGTAAGGCTTTCTGCATCACTCATGTCCAATCTCCCCAAATCCTAGCATAAGGCCTGGTGTTTAGAGCATACTCAGTTGAGTGTTTAGAGCATACTCAGGTAAATGTTTATTGGACAAACCTGAAAGACATACTTCATAGTTTTCAAGTTTTGATTTAAATGTTAAAAAAGGACAGAATATTTTAGCTTTCTTTCAGAAACATCCTTTTTTGCTATCTATCTCTCAATATGTATTAATCCAAATGTATTTGGATTCAGCTCATTTTTCTCCTTCATCTTTGTCATAAGGAAGGTTTTGGGGATATTTTGCTGTCATTGAGGTACACTGCACTTACACTATAGAAACAATTTCAATGAAAGATAAGTTTAGACTGATATAACTTGATGTTAAGTAACTGTACTGGCTTTCAGTAACTATCAGCTCTTCTTCCACAAGTTCCAGAGTCTCATTTTCTGAGCAGCATGTCTGATTAGCCCTCCTGTAGACATTCCAATGGAGAAGGCAATGGCAACCCACTCCAGTACTCTTGCCTAGAGAATCCCATGGATGGTGGAGTGTGATAGGCTACAGTCCATGGGGTCACACAGAGTCGGACACAACTGATGTGACTTAGCAGCAGCAGCAGCAGACACTCCGGCGGGAGCAGAATCTCTGGGCGGCAATCGTGAATCTATGTTGACTTTCAGGTTGCTGCAGTGGATCGGATGCATTGCGGGATGGGAGTTATAGGAGAGAAGCAGCTACTAAAACTCCAGATGGTATATTTTTAAAGTATTTATATTTATATTTTTGGATGAGATAAGTTCTCATTTTGTTTAGAAAAGCCATCACATATCCATATATACTCAAACTATAGCCACTGACAATTATAAGTAGGCATGTGCTAGGTATACCTCTAGGGATGCCTCTATCCCCTGTTTAAGCAGGAGGATAATTTCTGGCAGACTGCTCATCCAGGTTTGGTCCAAGAGTATGCTGAATGGAGGAGGTAGGAAACAGGAGTTGGAGATTACTGTGCTCCACACGCATCCCCTGCTAGGGCCATCTGAGTTGAGTATACATCAGCATTATTTTTTCCTCTATGCTATAGTAACGACTCTGGAATACTATGAAGGACCTTTCTTAGATTTCAATGTCCTTCAAAACCAAAGAGCGTATGGAACAGACCAAGCCCTTAACCTCTTTCAACATAAAGTGGAATGATCTTTCTGACATGAGTGGCTTCCCCCAGAACCCATGGCATAAAGAGCCACATTTCCTTGAAATCCACAGGACATTTAGTAACAACCATGGCATCTCCTGCATGATTTATGGCTACCTTTTCTCTGTGCGTTTTGGCAGGAAGAAGGGAATTCAGATGTGGCTGTATATGGGCCAATTCAACAGGCTTGTTGCATCGTTTTGGTCACGTTAATTTGAGGAGGCTGTCCCTTCCCTCGAGACTATGTCGGTATGATTACTATCACATCTCTATCCCATGTCTGTAAATTAGGAATGGATAAGAATGCAGACAGTTCACAGACATGTTATTTTTTTCTCATTTTTCTTTCTCTTTCAGGCACTCTTAAATGGCTTACTGAAAAATGTTGCCAAACTTTATTTTTTGCTTCATAAGGCATAAGAGAGTTTCTCCACCCCATCTACCTGTGTCCCCTGTTTCTCACCCTCTTTCTCTCTCTCTGTCTCTTTTTAGCAAATGCTCAGAAAAGCATGAGTATCACAGGGTCAGAATATCATTACAAAGTACGTTACCACTATAATGAGCTAAATGGTACCTCAGTGTCTTAAAGAGTCTCTGCCTTGTCATATGTGTTGAACTGATTGCTGGAAAATACTAAACTGTGGGGAAGATTTTAATTCATAGCCCTTCTGGGGCCAAGAGGCCTCAGCAATAAAAAAAAAAAAATCTGCTTGCAATGCAGGAGATGGGGATTTGATTCCTGGGTCAGGATGATCCCCTGGAGGAGGCCATGGCAACCACTCCAATATTCTTGCCAGGAAAATCCCATGGACATAGCAACCTGGCAGATTACAGTCCATAGGGTCGCAAAGAGTCAGACACAGATGAACCGACAGCACAAACACACACCGGGGCCAAGGAAAGAGTCTGGCTTATGTGCATTGAGCTTAATGATATCAAGTACTTCCCTCGAAGAGCACTATTTGAATAAAAAGAATGGATAATAGCCCCATAAACATTTGCTGACTTGCATTTATGGATTCAGTGAAGACACCTTACTTTCACTGCTTCCCTATTTCTCCACCAGATGGCAGAAGAAAGGCCAATACGAGATGTACCAAAGGCAGGAAATAAACTGTGATATGTATTGCTATGATTTTATTTTTATTATATGTCCTAGATGGAAATATCTGGAAATGAAGAAAAGGTTGTAGAGAACTTAGGTGAATCTTAGATTTAGGTTGGAGATGACAAATTAAGCCAAGGATTACAGACCAAAGGATATATTAATCCTCTTTGTGGTATCCTGATGAAATGGCTACTGGGGACAGGAGAATGACTCAATGGGTTCACCCACTCTCCCTTTGTATTTGGAAATATAATAAGAAAGACAAGTGGATATGAGAAATGCTCGTTTATCCAGTACTGTAATGGCTCCAGGTCTTACAGGAATTACATTTTCTACTCCTATTTACTGTTACTTTTGAAGCTAAACCCTTAAAATCTATCTTGCTGGATAGTTAAAATGTATGAGGAAATAAAAAGGGTCAGCTGGGGACCCGAGGGCCATCAGCCAATAAAAAGAAGAGCCTGCATTCTTACAGCCGGTAAATGTTTAACATCTTGGCCCTGTCAAATGTTGCCCAAGTTTATTTACCAAGTTATTAAACAGACTGGGGAAAATATTTTATTATTCCTGTATAAATGGATTTAAAGGGGGAAATTTGTAAAAGATAGCATGCTTCAGTCAGAAAACAATGCCATTCCCCTTCACTCTCCTCCATATCAAACACCGACAGCATTTCTCATGATTTACACATCTGTCTTTTGAGATAAACGTCCATTAGATTACAGTTGAGAGAGAAAGGGAGTAAATTGTAAAAAAATTGTTTTGAGACTATTCTTTTCAGGTAATAACCTGCATGCTAGGAGTGGAAAATTAAAGACAGTGGATCAGAGATTTTTTTAATCCATATTTGTGAAGAATATTTTAAGAAGCACACACATATTTATGATACTTTTTTTTTTGCACAGCCGCTCTGTTTTCTGAGACTTTGGCTTTAACCTTTTCTAGTCACCATAGCAACAAAGATACAAAAACAACATCCACACTAAGAGCTGAATATATGAGGTAGAATTTCCAATGATACACACAGAATGTATATTTGACCTAAGCATTACAAAAAGAGATGAATGTAATCTTAAACATAGTAAATTGTCTGAGTGAGTCATAAAATGGAAATAGTGTATATGGCTAGGAAAATGTAATCTCATAAATGATCTGAAGAAAAATAGTGTTGGATTCCCCTTCTCTCCAGAAACTCCCTCTTGCTTTCTTCCTTCTCACTTCCTGATGTAAAGAATGTCACGGGGAAACTTAAAGAAAATCATCCTAAGGCTTTATTTTTCTTCTTTCTAAAATCTGAGTCTATTTTCTGAAATAAATGATTTATTTTTAGACAAATCATAAACCTGTAATCTGAGACACAGGTCTTGCGAAAACACTTCAGCACTTCCAATTCCTGGCTGTAAATTGCTTTCCTAAAAACCCTTCTAAATGTTCACTCCGCATTCTGAAAGAAGAAAACAGATGCTGAAATTTCACCCTGATAAGCTCTGACTACTGTCTAGGGTGCTTCTCACACAGAATCCGTGAAAGCAGGGGGATGCATAGATTCTACAATGGAATAAAGGCTAGACCCGCGCTCACAGTTCTGCCCTGGACTTTGAGTAGCATCTTGAAAGGAACCAAAAAGGGGTCCTGCTCTCGCTGTGACGAGGGTAACACCAGCAGTGAGATGAATGAGCACTGGGGAGTTTTTGGGCAAGGGTGAAGAGCCAAGGAGAGAAGCAGGGAAGTGTGAACATCATAGACACAAAGAGAAGGCCAGCAGGGAGCTCCACACAGATGCTAAGTAAACGCTTTTGGATATGATTGAGTGATCAAAGTCTGGTGTTAGTGTCAGGCAGTCTCAGCATCATCACTTACGGATGCCTTTGGCGAGCTAGATTCTGATTTATTTAGGGGGTTGGACTGTTGAAGGAATGCTGTGCCCTTGGGCTCATTGTGAATGGGTAGCCATTCCTCTTGATTGAGCCACACTCCTCTGGTTTTGGAAGCCTGTGTTGAGCACCTGCCCTGTGAAGAGCTGTCTCAGGTGTATTTTTCAGACTCCATGGGAGTTGCTACAACCTAGTTCTTCAGTTTTCTTATGTCTAAAATGGGATACAAGTCCACCAGTAATAAGTAACTTATATAATTAACATTTAAGTACAAAAGCTAACTCATAATACTGCATGGTGGTAAAGAAAAAAATTTAAGCAGCTGTTGTAAACATTTAAGGCCCTTTTCATCAGCATGTTCTTCTGTTAGCATCCCTCAAGGAGGTGGCATAGCAGGGTAGGGAGGATGTTGGCCTGAGAGGCCGGAGAAGCAAATTTAAGTCCCATATGGTTGGAGACCTGCCGTGAGACCTGAAAAAACCTCTCAACCTCTCTGCTGTCCAGTTTTCTCATTGGCAAAAGTAAAATGCTGGTCTAGAATACCTTATATTGAATATTTGATTATTCTCATGAGAATTAAGTAAAGAATTGAGAGTGTAGTGTCTCTGGTAAGTCAATTCTACTTCTGACTCCCTCAGATAACCCTCTAGACACCCAGAAAAAGGGGAGATATATTTACATTCAAATTTTCCAGTTGGGTTTGGGAAATCAGAATTAAAAGCCAACACATCTTACATTCCAGAAAACATGGCCCTAGGGTGGGAAAGAGAGAAGCCAACTGCTATACAGTTAACACCAGACCTGTCTCTGCTCCTGACCTGCCTGGCCACCCCTGTCCAGGTCAATCACTTGGAAAGGCCGCAACCAAAGAGCCATGTGCATAAAGGGTGTGGTATGACATCAGGTGGGAGAAAGAGATAAAAGACTTTTCTGGTCCCTAAGTAAATAAAATCTCTTTAGTATTGAGTGGAGAAGAATAGGCATTATTATTGGTTACCTAAGACCAACTTTTAGGACTTTCAACAGTCTTAGACTTTTCCAGTTTAAAAACAATGTGGTGTGTGCACGTTCATTGTATGTACATGTATACATTATATCCTGGGCTTCCCTGGTGGCTCAGCAGTAAAGAATCCACCTGCAATGCAAGAGTCGCAGGAGCTGCAGGTTTGATCCCTGGGTTGGGAAGATCCCAGGGATCCCATAGCAACCCATAGCAACTCATTCCAGTATTCTTGCCTAGAGAATCCCATGAACAGAGGAGCCTGATGGTCTACAGTCCATAGGGTCGAAAAGAGTCGGACACAACTGAGCAACTTATCACGCCTACATTATCCCTTACGTAAGAATCCCAGGGAAGTGCTAACCTTTCCACTAGCAGTCTCCTCTTTGATTCTACATCTTACTCTTTGTCTTTAGCAATAAGGCATGAGCACAGTGAGATACAGAGATTTGAAATGTGCCAAAGTCTTTTCTAGATATTCTTCTTTGTGTGAACACTCCCTTCATCCTGCCTTCTGCCACAGTTCTCCCACCATTACAAAGTATAAGTACAGAACTTGAGAATTCTAACTACTGTGGGAAATTGCAATTGCCTACACATCTTATATTTGCTACTGTTTCCATGACAGACTGCCTTCTTTCTAGGAGAAAGAAACATTTCTAAAAGATCATCATTATATCACTTTGAAAGATTAAAAAAAAGAGATGGAGGCTCTGGAAAGTATTAAGATGGAATAACACTGTATGGATCTAAAATTACTTATAACATTTATAAAATTCCTCAAGCACTTCTAATCTGCTAAAATTTAAAGTTCAGTCTTTTCCTTGTGTTTCTTTTTTTTGGCACAGAATACAAAAGGGTAAATAACTTTTGAACATTTTTGGTGATACCATAATATCTGGATTTATTGATGTGGATCAATGCGGAATGATACATTTTGTGCTGGAGAAGTCATTGCTATTTTGGCATAGAATAGAGAGGTTATGTCTATATCTCTTCAGTGATTCTCATTTGGACTATATTTCTCTTTGCTTTCCCCATATTGTTCTACAGTTACTCACATAAGGATTTTACAGCCATCAATCTATTTGCCAATTCTTTCTGTAATTTCAACATCAGTTTTTGATCCTCCTAGAAACTTTTGTGAAGTGATATGTGATGAATGTTAATTTATATCCCAAAGAGATATTGTTCCTCAGCCTAGATACACAGGATTGGATAGTTTCAGAAGACCCAGTTGAGAATACATAGGATGCCACACACAAACACACACACACACACACAATTAATAGCAATAACGAGAATGACTCCCTTCTCCTTATTCCTCACCTCTGTTTCTCTTATGGATCACCCACCAATAAAGTTAGAGGTAATGCTCTTAAGATAAAGTCCCCACACTTGGCCATATCTTTATATAAAGCAGCTCACAATTAATGACTGACAACTGTGAATGAGTTTATCATAGTCTCTGAGTTCTGACAGAAGAGATAGATTTTTCTGTGAACCACTAAGTATCTGAAAGGGCATGGGGAAAGTCAGGAGGAAAAGTTATGTGAGTGAGGAGAGCATGGTGGGAAGAAAAGAGGGAGAGGTGGTTGAAGAAAACTCTACAGTATCATATTGAGTCTAACAGGCCTGGATCCAAATTCTGGGTCCTTCATTCAATATTTGTTTTGTATGCTTGAACTAGTTATTTGATCTCTATGATCCTTAGGTTATTCAGGTGTAAAAAGAATAAAAATACCTACATCACTGGATTGATTTGAAAATTATGTTAAATTATAAGTTTAAAGCATATAGTACAATTCCATTAAAAATAATTTTTACTTTCATCAATTTGTAATTTCCCAAGCATAAAAATAATCCCCATATGACTATGGAAAAAAACTTGAAACAGTTCTTTTTAAAGAATGGTAACTAAATGAATTTCTTATTCTAAGGGAGTAGTTAAATGTTTGGAAGGAAACTATCTATAAAACAGAGCTTAACACTGATACCTAACAATGGAGAAAATGAAAAGTGAATTAGAGCAGGTTTATGCTACAAGGGACACATATTAGAGAGATATATTATGCAAAGAGTAACCAAAAGAAGGCTGGAGTGGCTGCACTAACATCAGACAAAATAGACTTTAAGACAAAGGATGAAAGTAAAAGAGGAGAGAGGAAAAGTTGGCTTAAAGCTCAACATTCAGAAAACGAAGATCATGGCATCTGGTCCCATCACTTCATGGGAAATAGATGGGGAAACAGTGTCAGACTTTATTTTTCTGGGCTCCAAAATCACTGCAGATGGTGACTGCAGCCATGAAATTAAAAGACGCTTACTCCTTGGAAGAAAAGTTATGAGCAACCTAGATAGCATATTCAAAAGCAGAGACATTACTTTGCCGACTAAGGTCCGTCTAGTCAAGGCTATGGTTTTTCCTGTGGTCATGTATGGATGTGAGAGTTGGACTGTGAAGAAGGCTGAGCGCTGAAGAATTGATGCTTTTGAACTGTGGTGTTGGAGAAGAGTCTTGAGAGTCTTGGACTGCTAGGAGATCCAACCAGTCCATTCTGAAGGAGATGAGCCCTGGGATTTCTTTGGAAGGAGGGATGTTGAAGCTCCAGTACTTTGGCCACCTCATGCGAAGAGTTGACTCATTGGAAAAGACCCTGATGCTGGGAGGGATTGGGGGCAGGAGAAGGGGACGACAGAGGATGAGATGGCTGGATGGCATCACCGACTCGATGGACGTGAGTCTGAGTGAACTCCGGGAGTTGGTGATGGACAGGGAGGCCTGGCGTGGTGCAGTTCATGGAGTCACAAAGAGTTGGACATGACTGAGCGACTGAACTGAAGACAAAGGATATTCTTAGAGAAAAAAGGGGCCATTTAGTAATGATAAAAAGAAACAAGAACATGTAACAGGAAGATATAATAATATTAAGTGTATATTATGCTCCTTACAAAAGAGATTGATCCAAAATGCATGGAACAAAAACTTACAAAATGATAGTAGCAATACACAAGTCAACAATTTCAGTTGGTGATTTAAATACTCCTCTCTCAGTAACTGACAGAATTAGAAAGATCAGTAAGAAAGATATGAACAGTGTGAACCAAATTGGCCTAGTTGACACATATAATGCACTCCATCACCAACGGCAGAGTGCACATTCTTTTTAAGTGGATGTGGAAAAGTTCCCAATATAGTTATTATGACAAGTCCCTAAAGCAAATAATAATAAATTTAATAGGATTAAATTATACTAACTAATTCTATGACTACAATGAAACTAAATTAAAAACCAAATCACAAAAAGAAATCTAGGAACTCAAAATTTGGAAATTAAACAGCACAATTCTAAATAGCTCTTGTGTCAAAAAAGAAGTCATACTTATGAACACGGGGCCAGGGAGGAAGGAGAGAGTGGGGATGTATGGAGAAAAGAACATGGAAACATTATTACCATAAGTAAAACAGAAAGGCAATGTGAGTTTGCTGTGTGACTCAATCAAGGACTCAAACCTCCTCAGCCTGGGGCTCTGTAACAACCAAGAGGGATGAGATGGGGAGGCAGGTGGGTGGGAGGTTCAAGAGAGAGGGGGCATAGGTATATATGGCTGATTTATGTTGGTGTTTGGCAGAAACCAATCTGGTCCCATCACTTCATGGGAAATAGATGGGGAAACAGTGGAAACAGTGTCAGACTATTTATTTGGGCTCCAAAATCACTGCTGATGGTGATTGCAGCCATGAAATTAAAAGATACTTCCTCCTTGGATGGAAAGTTATGACCAACCTAGATAGCATATTCAAAAGCAGAGACATTACTTTGCCAACAAAGGTCCGTCTAGTCAAGGCTATTGTTTTTCCAGTAGTCATGTATGGATGTGAGAGTTGGACTGTGAAGAAGGCGGAGCACCCAAGAATTGATGCTTTTGAATTATGTTGTTGGAGAAACTCTTGAGAGTCCCTTGGACTGCAAGGAGATCCAACCAGTCCATTCTGAAGGAGATCAGCCCTGGGATTTCTTTGAAAGGAATGATGCTAAAGCTGAAACTCCAGTACTTTGGCCACCTCATGCGAAGAGTTGACTTATTGGAAAAGACTCTGATGCTTGGAGGGATTGAGGGCAGGAGGAGAAGGGGACGACAGAGAAAGAGATGGCTGGATGGCATCACTGACTCAATGGACGTGAATCTGAGTGAACTCTGGGAGTTGGTGATGGACAGGGATGCCTAGTGTGCTGCGATTCATGGGGTCGCAAAGAGTCGGACACGACTGAGCGACTGAACTGAACTGAACTGAACACAATGTTATAGAGAAATTATCCTTCAATTAAAATAAATACATTTAATTATAAAAATAAATCACCAAACAAGTTAGAAAATATTGTGGGCTAATTAAAAAAGAGAACAAATCATATCAAAATCTGTACACTATGGCTAAAATAGTGCTTAGAGGAAAATTAGCAATAAATACTTGCACAGTATTAAAAAGAAAGATCTAAAATCACTAATCTAAGTTTCCATCATAAGAAGCTGGAAAAGAAAAGTAAATCAAACCCAAAGGGAGCAGGAGAAAATAATTAAAAGCTGAATGGAAATTAGTAAATTAGAAAACAGAAAAACAATTTCAATTACACTAAATTTTGGTTGTGAAAACATTAACAAAATTGATAAACCTTTACTTGGCCTGACCAAGGAAAGATGGAAGTAGACATAAATTGCCAAAATCAGGAACAAAATAGACACATTAACACAAACTATGAAGAAATTAAAATAGTTATAAGGGAATATTATGACTAGCTTTATTTAACAAACTAGACAATTTAAAGGTAATGGACAAATTCCAAGAAAGACACAAATTACTAAATATGACTTTAAAAGAAATAATAAATCTGAATGGATCTACATCAAGTAATTAAATTGAATTAGCAATTAAAACTCTTTCCATATAGAAAATCTGAGACCAAATGACTTACTGGTAAAATCTATCAAGTCATTTCTTCTAAGGAAGAAATAGCATTAATTCTACACATAGAAAATAAAGGAAGGAATACTTATCCATTTATTTAATGAGGCCAGCATTACTTTGATGGCAAAGCAAGACAGTTATCATAGGAAAAGTGAACAAATAAAACTATAGAATAATAACCATCACTCACTAATTTTAACTACGGAATAATAACAAAGTTTATTTATAAGACATTAGCAGATCAAAATCACAGATATAAAAAAAGGATTATAAATGATGTAAAGTGGGATTTAGGAGAGTAGTTTTAAGTTCAAAAATCAATCAATGTGTTGTGCAATATACAATATTAAGAGGAAAAAGGGCAAAAACCATATAGACATCTCAATAAATGTAGAAAAAGAACTAGAAAAAGCACAATACCCATTAGTGTTTAAAATTCCCAACAAACAAGGAGGAAAAGAGAACTTCCTTAATTTAATAAAGAGCATCTATAAGAAAACACAACAACCCTACAGTTGATATCATACTTAGTGAAAAACCAAATTCTCTCTCCCTTAGACTGGGGCATTAATAGTATATTGGGCACTCTATTTAGTGAAGTAAAGCAAGGAAAAAACTAAAGTTATACAGATTAGAAAGGCAGATGTAAAATATTTTATTCACAGATGAAATGATCTTATATATAGAAAGACCTAAGGAATCTAAGAAAAAGCTGTTAGAACTAATGGTAAGTGTTTACCAAGCTAACATGAAGATGAACACACAGACAGCAATGTATTCTTATATGCTAGCAACGACCTAAAAATACAAGTGATAAAAGAATTCCACTTACAACAATGTAAAAGAGAACATAATAATTAGGACTAATTTCTATTTCTTTAAAAAGACCTCTACATTGAAAATTACAATACATTGCTGAAAGGAATTAAAGAAGACCTAAATAAATGAGAAATATGTCATGTTCATAGATTGTATAACTTGATATTAAGATGTCAACTTTCCACAAATTGATCCAGAGATTAAAAAGATCTCTACCAAATTCTGGCTGGCTCTTTTATTATATTCAATTAGTTGATCCTAGGAACCATATATAAGAGCAAAGACATAGAATAGTCAGAACAGTTTTGAGAAAGAGGAACAAAGTTGAAAGACTTAACATTACCTGATTTCAAAGCTCTCCATAAAGCAATAGTAGGCAATGTGATGTCGGTATAATGGCAAACATAAAAATCAATGGTTCAGAATAGTCCAGAAATAAGACCACATATATATGTTCAATTTATTTTCAACAAATGTGCCAGGGTAATTCAAAGGGAGAAAAACAGTCTTTTTAACAAATGGAGCTGAAATAATTGGATATCTATTGGCAAAAAAATAATAATAACTTTAGGGTTGATCACAGAAATTGAATATAAGAGTTGAAACTCAAAGAGAACACAGGAGAAAAACCTTTGTGATTTTAGATTAGTAAATATTCCTTAGATATGACATCACAAGCACATCTTCACAAGATACTACTAAGAAAATGAAAAGGCAAGACAGAGGGAAATATTTTCAAAACATCTGATCAAGGACTTTCATATAAGCAAGTAACTTTGACAATTCAGTAGTAAACAACCATTAAAAATGAGAAATGATTTGAATAGACATTTCTCTAAAGAAGATATACAAATGATGAATAAACATATGTGTTCCATGCCACCAGTCATTAATGAATGCAAATTAAAACTTCAAGAAACCACTGCACACTTATTGCATACACACGTGTATGCTAAGTCGCTTCAGTTGTGTCCGGCTTTTTGTGCCGCAATGGACTGTACCCCTCCAGGTTCCTCCATCCATGGGATTTCCCAGGTAAGAAGACTGCAGTAGGTTACCAGTTCCTTCTCCAGGGGATCTTCCTGTCCCAGGGAGCAAACCCGTGTCTCCCACATTGGCGGGCAGACTAATTACCACTGAGGCACCAAGGAAGCCCTAATAAACATAATGATAAACAAAAGAAGCCAAAGGCATTAAGCTATAATGATTATATTTTAAATCATTTCTCAAAAGACAAAAAAGCTTGGGGCTAGGGAGAAATCAGGGATTATCTGAAAATAGTTCAAGGGAATTTTTTCATTGATGAAAATGCGCTACAACTGAATGCTTCTGAATGTTTATAACATCTTTTTTGAAAAAATCAAAAATAGAAGCAACCAAGATATTCTTTAAGAGGAAAATGGCTAAACAAACTACAGTATGCTAAGCTGCTTCAGTCGTGTCCGACTCTGTGCGACCCCATAGAGGGCAGTCCACCAGGCCTCCCCGTCCCTGGGATTCTCCAGGCAAGAACACTGGAGTGGGTTGCCATTTCCTTCTCCAATGCATGGAAGTGAAAAGTGAAAGTGAAGTCGCTCAGTCGTGTCTGACTCTTAGCGACCCCATAGACTGCAGCCCACCAGGCTCCTCCATCCATGGGATTTTCCAGGAAAAAGTACTGGAGTGGGGTGCCATTGGCTTAGCCATATAATAAAATACTATTCAGTCATAATAGAAACGTGTTATCAAGACACAAAAAGACATGGATGCCTCTTAACTGCATACAGCTATATAAAAGGAACCAAGCGGACAGAGCTATGTACCATATGAAGAGTCAGTGTTACAGAGATAGTAAGAGAATCACTGGACAGGGAAGATGGAGAGGGAAGCACACTGCAGTCCATGGGGCTGCAAAGAGTTGAACGTGACTGAGCAACTGAACTGAAAAAAATCACAGGTTGCCAAGAGTTCAAGGTCGTGGTGGGGCAGTATTGAATAAGTGAAGCACAAAGGATATTTTAAAGTGGCAAAACTATTCTGTATGATACTGAAAGTGTGGGTACACACCACTATGCATTTTGTCCAAACCCAGTGAACTTTAAACTATGAAGAATGAAACTCAGTTTTTGTAAACTTTTAAGACATCATTTAAGATGTCAGGGGATACAGGGAGTAATGCAAACTATAACAAGAGGCTGTAACTATATCACAGTGTATGAAACAACCTCACTAAGAGCAAAGAAAAGGTGCTGACCTAAGTGATTTAGGGAATAGTAGAGTCTGTAAGACTTAAAGGAGAAAGAATTTGCACATAAGCACTAGTCAGAGTACAGTGCTTATGTGCAAATTCTTTCTCCTTTAAGTCTTACAGACTCTACTCATTCCCTAAAGTTGTTTCTAATAGGGACATGGACTAATGATTTTGAAACTACTACATGTATATCGGAATTGACCAACCAAGTGAATGGATGATAGATAATGAGAGCAAGACTTCTCACTATTACAGCGGATGTTAACAGACAAGCAAGGGGAGAAGGCCACAATGAGCCATGAATGGATTAGGTTTGGTGACATCAGTATGAACTCATGTTTAGCTTAATAAAGATACAGATAGTTATATAACAAAATATTTTAAATATGTGTAAATACATAGGTTAGTACTCGGACACGACTGAGTAACTTCACTTTTACTTTTCACTTTCAAGTACTGGAGAAGGAAATGGCAACCCACTCCAGTGTTCTTGCCTGGAGAATCCCAGGGACAGGGGAGCCTGGTGGGCTGCTGTCTCTGGGGTCACACAGAGTTGGACACGACTGAGGTGACTTAGCAGCAGCAGCAGCTCTGTCTGCTGAACGGCTCCAGAAGCACCAACACCCCAGTAGCAATAAGCACATTTTGTATGCAAATCTTGGTTTCTAATACCATTTCCAATAAAAGGAACTAGAACTCCTTGGAGAAATGGCTGGTTCTAAGGCTAGGTCATGTATGGATATGAGAGTTGGACTGTGAAGAAGGCTGAGCACCGAAGAATTGATGCTTTTGAACTGTGGTGTTGGAGAAAACTCTTGAGTCCCTTGGACTGCAAGAAGATCCAACCAGTCCATTCTGAAGGAGATCAGCCCTGGGATTTCTTTGGAAGGAATGATGCTGAAGCTGAATCTCCAATACTTTGGCCACCTCATATGAAGAGTTGACTCACTGGAAAAGACTCTGATGCTGGGAGGGACTGGGGGCAGGAGGAGAAGGGGATGACAGAGGATGAGATGGCTGGATGGCATCACTGACTCGATGGAGTGAATCTGAGTGAACTCTGGGAGTTGGTGATGGACAGGGAGGCCTGGCGTGCTGCAATTCATGGCGTGTCGCAAAGAGTCGGACACGACTGAGTGACTGAACTGAAGGCTAGGTCAACAAGATGATCCTGGAGCATTTTACAGTCCAGAAGGTAAGGAAGTGTCCAAAAAATAAAAATGAGAGCAAAACAAACAAAACCCCACACTAAGGGATATAGGAGTCAAATAAAAGAGCTCCCAATGTCCAGTGCTGAAACCATTTGGGGAAAAAAATCAGGTAAGAGGTATTGCCTTATAATTCAAAGTTCAAAATAAATGTCTGTGAGCACATGTTGATATAAAGAACTGAATGGATAAATTACTGGGTATAAGGTAAGTATCTCCTATGCAGAAGAATTCCAAATAATTTATGTAGATACTCTGTCCTCAAGAAGTGGGGCATATTTCCCCACGCTTTTAATGTGGCTGTGTAGCCTACACACAATGCCTTTCTTCAGAAGAGTACAGTATGAAGCAGGGAATGAAAAAATAACTTTGCAGTGCAGAAATCCGATAGACGTGACCTCAACCAGGTGACCAAGGTTAACGACCACAGTGATGTTATGTTGACATGATTCTTAATACAATGTAATGAAAAATGGTCCTGAATCTCTTTGGTCTTCCTCTCCCAAACCATAATCTCAATCTAACCATGAGAGGAAAATCAGGTAAATTCCTGCTTGGTAACAACCTAGAGGGGTAGGATGGGGAGAGGAGGGAAGGGAGGTTCAGGTGGGAGGGAACATGGGTAAACCTAGGGCTGGTTCATCTTGATGTTTGGTAGAAACCAACACAATACTGTAAAGCAATTACCCTTCAATTTAAAATAAATTTTAAAAATTCAGACATATTCCATCCAAGAGTCATTCTATAAAATACCAGACAAAGTCTCCTCAAAATTGTCAAGTCATCTATAATAAGGAAAGCCTAAAAAAGTGCCACAACTAAGAAGAAACTTAAGGAGACTTGATGACTAAATGTAAGTGGTATCCCAGATGAGATTCTGTAACAGAAAAAAGAAATTAGGTAAAAACTAAGAAAACTAAATTATTTTCTCTAGTCCATAATAATGTTTCAACACTGGCTTATTAATTGCAGCAAATATACCATGCTAATGTAAGATGTTAACAGAGGAAAGTGAGTGTGGGTATATGAGAACTCTCTGAACCACTTTCACAAGCATTTGGTAAATCTAAAATTGTTCTAAAAATAAAGTTTAGTCACAAAAAATTTACTCTTTTTTCTGTGATATTATAAGACTGATCAAGGGAGAAATATATAGAAGAGTCTGGGATCAACTGAACTGATAGTATACAGATAAATTCCAGAAAAATGTGTTCCCTGTGGCTCTGTACTGGTTTAGTGCTAAAGTGGCACCCGGAAAAGATTCAGAGTTAGAATGATCACTATTATATATTTGGCAGAAATTTCCACTATTAACAGCTGAAAAAACATGACATGGAACCCTTGAACAGAACTGAAACAGGAAAATACAAACTCTCTCAACTTTGTTTTCTGTATGCAGCTGACATCTCCTAAGAACAAATGGCTGGATTTTCCTTTGTAGAGCCTGCAAGATATTTCTTTCAGGAAACTAGCTTTAATAACTGTAGAATGCTGTCCAATGTTCAAAGACTCCTTAATTCATTTGATGCCTAAAAGGAATTTGTGAAGTGGGTTTTGTTATTACTTAGAGGAAGAAACACATGCAGGGACAGTGAGTAATCTGCACAAACTATACATCTAAACGGTGGGCTTTCTGGTGGCTCAGTTGGTAAAGAATCCTCCTGCAATGCAGGAGGTGAGGGTCCAGTCCCTGGGTTTGGAAGACCCCCTGGAGAAGGAAATGACAGCCCACTCTAGTATTCTTGCCTGGGAAATCCCACAAACAGATGAGCCTGGTGGCTACAATCCATAGAGTTGCAAGAGTCAGATACACTTAGCGACAAAACCACCATACATCTAAATGGTAGTGGAATTGGAATTAACACCTAATACCCTTTCTCAACTAAACTGTGTTTTGAGAATGCCTTTGTTCTGTCCTTTGGCACATGTTAGAAAATACCAGGCATTTAGAACAAAGTATCATCTGTTGAGTGAGAACACCACAGGTGGTCTTTGGCCTTCTAAGTGGGCATGGGTACAAACCTCAAATTTTTTCTGCCTATCACTGTCTCAATTCAATCATTTAGTTTCTTCTTTCAACCTGTTCCCCAAAGGCTCTCATTGTCTCTGCTTCTTGTATGAGTCTGATCTGATCTTTGAGTCTCATCATTCCTGCTCAGCTGGTAAGCAGTCCCTAAATACCTTACTTGATCTTGCTTCATACCATAATTCAGCTTTCTTTTTAAATTTTTGTTTCTCTATTTTTTTTTTTTTGGTGATAACATTTACGTTCTACGCTTTTAGCAAATGTCAATTATGCAGTGTAGTGTTATCAACTATAGTCACGTCTTTTACATTAGATCCTCAGATCTTACTTATCTTACAGCAGAAAATGTGGCTTTGAATTTCTCACTTGCCTGATACTGAGACACTGGTCTCTGTCCCTGTTTTGCCTTGGTCCTGACCAAGAGTGATACATGACAAAAAGCATTAGACTGTTAGAGATGACCCAAATGCCATTTCAAATAGGCTCTCTGTACTATTTTTAAAAGTTTACTGAAAAATGAAGTACTTGAGAATTCACAGAGTTATTATGAACATGTAATTCTACTTCATCTCTCTTCTCAGGGAGATAAGTCTTAATATGTGCCACTTCTATTGAAGGCAATGAGGAATTGGGTTATTATCTTCAGTTTCCCACTAATATTTCACTGACCTTTAAAAATACTATTAAAATGGCATAGAAATGAATTCTTCAAGTCAGACTTTAACAGGGGAGAAAAATAATACTGTACATTAGAAAAACAAGCTTTTCTTTAGGATAGGATCTTGGGTTTTAACAATCTAACCTATTAAGGTACAAGACATTAGGAGATGTATTTATTAATAGTTCCTATCTCTGTTGGGGCTATTATGGAAGAGTTCACATCTCACATGACAATGTGGAGGGCCTTGAGAAACGGAACTGGTGACTTTTGAAGTCAGTCTTTTAAATCTATGTATCAAATGAAATTTTGTATTGGTTCACCCCCAGTCCTTTAAAACTCATCTGGTGTTGCCAGACTGATACTTTCCCCATGCAGTGCTTTGGCAGCTCTCATCACCTCTGGCTTCTACTTCTGAATCTGAGTCTACATGCTCCTAGGAAGACTGAGAGAGTCGTATACTTCTAAAGGCTGTAGAGCCACTGGTTTTTGCCTCCATATAACCAGGCACTGAATGGCAATGTTCTGTTGCCTTCAGAGGCTGCCAGGTAGGCTAGGGAGGAACAACCTTGGAGGGCTAAAAACTTAGAATGAGAAAGCAGGGAGAAGGGTCCACCTACAAGGGCTGAGAAGTTAACCTAACAGAGGGAATGATGTCTCAGAGCATATGGAAATAAGCCATAGGTAGGGGCAGGGGCATTTGAAGTAAGAAGATTGTCTTATAGAGGAGGAGCTCAAAGCAGAAGAGCAGGGACATTATGAGAGACAAGAAGAGCAATGCTGTGAAGACTGCAGTATGAAGGGATGGATACTGAGAAGTCCAGACAGGCAGAAATTATAAAGAATCTGTTAGCAAGTTGCAGGGCTTCACCTTCTATGTCAAAGTTCAAAAACAAGACTCTAGTCTCTGACTCATCCTTGTGGCTTGGGAACAAAGAGGTGGGCAGGCAAGAGTAAGGCAGGGCATGGTGCAAGGGACAATGGCCAGCAAGTAGAACACAGGCTACCTGGGATGGTGGGGAGGGGGAAATGGGGAGTTGGTGTTTCATGGGTTTAGAAATTCAGTTTGGAATGATTAAAAAGTTCTGAAGGTAGATGTGGTGATGGTTCCTCAACAATGTGAATGAATGTACAATATGAAAATACTGTGCATTTAAAACTGGTTAAAATGATAGATTATATGTCACATCTCCTGCAATACAAACATTTTAAAAGAAGAAAAAAAACTTTTTAATATAGAAGCATGAGATTTCCAATGCAGGAACTCAGACACTAGGGACAAGGGAGAAACCAAATTCTCAGAACTGGCACCTGAGGTAGAGACTAGCTCTTGGGGCTAAGATAGAAGGGCCTATGTATAAGGCCCTTCCCAGAGCTGGACTGGGAAACATGTAACTTTGTGCAGAGATTCAGGGTGTGTTCTGGAATTTCTTGTTGCTGTTTAAACCTCAAAAGTTTGAGGCTGAAACTGGATGTAAGTAGCCTCAGCTATGGAGGGAGAAGCCTGGAGAGGCTGGATATTGGGCAAGACTAATTCATGTTGGTTTCCTGTGATCTCATTTTCCTTACCCAGAACTCACTTTGGGTATAACAAGAAGAAACATCAGCCCTGAGAAAAACCAGATCCCCCACTGAAGGAAATAATTTGGGAATGAAGAGAGTAGAAAGAGGATATGGAGCTTCTAAGATTTTAGGCCAACTAAGTAACTGGTAGACAATTGTTCCTTTTAAAGAACTCTATGCCTTTTCACTAATGAATTCATGTCCCCATAGAGCCATAACGGATGAGAATTTGGCCCAAATGTATACTTAAACTGGATCGCCTTGTAAGAAGGCTTTAAAAAAATAAAAGGCAGCCACCTGTGACTTATTAAGACTGTTAATGTACTCATTGACATAAATACCTGAAGGGTTTTCTACAACAGCTGGAACATGGCTCACAGATCTTTTGTGTCTGCTTTTTAATGTACTTCCAATGTGACTTCATAAAATTGTAACCACTACCACCAGTGGGACTGTGGCTTTGTTTAACTCCCTGGGTCCATCTTCCATCACTATTGATGTTAAGTGGTTATTAATACGGCCTACTCTAAATGTCTTAAAGATAAAAATCAAAACCCACATAAGTTACCAATTGAGAGACAAGGCTTAAAAGACTTAGGCAATTCAAATTTGCATGTCCTTGGCCACAACCCTCACAAAAGTCTTCAGCCCCCTCAAATTCATCCAGTGAGTGTCTTAGGAAAGCTCAAATTCTTCCTTTTGGCCATCCCAAGGGTTCAAACAACTAACCTTCATGGCCCCCATGAGACCCCAGTGTGCCCAGACTTTCATGTGCTGTATCTTTGCCTGAGGGAAGAGGTTGCCTTCAGTGCCCACCAGAGAGGCTGACTGTTCCAGATGTCCAAACTGAGGCTGACGGTGACCAAGGTAAAAGGAATGAATATCTGGGTCGCTGCTGTCAGTCATGACAGACCCTGTACTGTCCTCAAAGCCACTCTGTCTCCACCTCACTGTCCTTGAGCTTTGTTCAGTTCAGTCCAGTCGCTCAGTTGTGCCTGACTCTTTGCAGCCCCATGGACTGCAGCACACCAGGCTTCCCTGTCCTTCACCAACTCCTGTTTGAGCATGCTCAAACTCATGTCCATCAAGTTGGTGATGCCATCCAACCATCTCATTCTCTGTCCTCCCCTTCTCCTCCTGCCCTCAATCTTCCCTAGCATCAGGGTCTTTACAAACGAGTCAGCTCTCCGCATCAGGTGACCAAAGTATTGGAGCTTCGACATCAATCCTTCCAATGAACACCCAGGACTGATCTCCTTTAGGATGAACTGGTTGAATCTCCTTGCAGTCCAAGGGACTCTCAAAAGTCTTCTCCAACACCATAGTTAAAACACATCAATTCTTAGACTCTCAGCTTTCTTTATAGTCCAACTCTCATATCCACACATGACCACAGGAAAAACAATAGCTTTGACCAGACGGACCTATGTCAGCAAAGTAATGTCTGTGCTTTTTAGTAAGCTGTCTAGGTTGGTGATAATTTTTCTTCCAAGGAGCAAGTATCTTTTAATTTCATGGTTACAGTCACCATCTGCAGTGACTTTGGAGCCCAAGAAAATAAGGTCTGTCACGGTTTCCGTTGTTTGCCCATCTATTTGCCCTGAAGTGGCATGAAGTGAACATGAGCTTTGTTCAACCACTGTCTATTCTTTCAGTCCACAGTGTTCATTGACAACCTATTATTTACTGAGCCCCAAAGTAGGCTTGTGGTGTATAGTTAGTCCAAGTAAGCATCACAGAGTTTAGATTCCTGTGTGTAGACTGATAGCCAACAAGCGGACAAGCTAGAAGATGCACAATTACCGACAGGAAGTGCTGAGAAGGAAATAGTCACGGTGCTGTGATGAGGAACGAGAGTTGATGGGACTGCCAGGAGGCGGCCTCATTCAGGAAATGACATTTACATTGAGAACCAAAGGGAGAGAAAAAACAACCCTTTAAGGATTCCACACACACACAGACAAACACATCTGTTTATTTAACAATATTTTGGAATCTCTGTTGTGCTTTGGAACTGGGCTGGATTCTGGGAGTAGAGCCGTAAACAAAACAGAGGTGGTCTTGGCCTTATGAAATTTACAAGCAAGTAGAACAGATACTGAACAACTAACTAACGTGACATAGGTATTGATGTAGAAAATCAGAGGGTTTACGGAGGGAAGAACAGAAGGAGCCAGCAATCAGGGGCTCCAGTGAAGGCTTCCTGGTGAAGTGATATTTAAACTCAGCTCTGAAATATAAATGTAGTTCAGTAAATACGTGGATAGAGAGTTTCAGGCAAAACATGTGCAGAGCATGTGTAGAGGCCCGGAGGCAGGAGAGATTAATCTTTCCAGGAACAAATCTTATAGTACTAATTCTTTCTCCAGAGAGTCTCAGTCTTCACAGAAACGGCTTGTCATGGGCTCATTCCATCAGTCCTCCAGACATGCTGGCTACAGGGTCCACAGCTCACACTTCAGCCAGGGCTCCTGCTATATCACGGTGAAAAGACCTGAGTTCAGGCTTTCAGTCCGCAGTTTCTTGAGCACCTAGCCATGAGTTATGGTTCCCTAGATGAACTTCTTGCCTTCAAGAAACAACTGGTCACTTAGTAGAGGAGTAAAGAGTGTTATATTAAAATTATGTATAAAGAACTGTGGGAAGATCAAGCAAGGAGTGATTGACTCACCCCGGGGGCCACAGAGAGGTCATCTCAGAGGGAAAGGAGGGAGAGAGAAAGAAAAGGTAGCACTGATATGGGATGAACACATGGAAAATGTGTGTGAGAGAAAGAACTGTGTGCCTGGGAAATAACAAGATATTGGTGAAATAGACCATTCTTATGAACTCAGTGGATGATGAGTTTGAATAAACTCTGGGAGTTGGTGATGGACAGGGAGGTCTGGCGTGCTGCGATTCATGGGGTCACAAAGAATAGGACACATCTGAGCGACTGAACTGATGAACTCTACAATGAACATATTGCATACATTGTATACACCTCGAATACATTTTCTTCCCTAGTGCTGACTTCTCTGCATTTAGCAATGGCTGTGAATTTGTAACTGATGAGATTCTCCAAGGAGGCAGAATTAAAAGCTAAGGAAATAAGTGATCCAATGCCAGTGGTCATATGAGTGAAAGAAAGAGGAATCCCCCAGGAGCCAAACTGAGGCCACAAAGCTTTACTTCCCCTTGACACATTTCAGCTGCCTTCACAGATAATCGGGGATTATATACGATATAGATCCTCTTCTTACCAGGAAAGAAGTCACCTGCCATCCCCACAGGAAGGCCCCCCAGCCCTCTGGTAGCGCTCCATATTCCCCGCCCGGCCCCCAATGTTGGAGCCTCTGCCATTCGGATGCTTTTAAGCACAGCTTTTCCCCTGTGACTGACAGGAAAAATCGATTTGCTTGTGGCCATTTCTTAATTAAAGTGGCATTACACAAAAACAAATTTAGAAATTGCAGTAACTCAGAGCTGTTAGAAAATGAAGACAAGAAGAAGGGGGAAAAGTGGGTGTGGGGAGAATCCTAGAAAGAGGAAATGAGTCCACGTGAGAAACTCTTTCCCAGTCAGCCCCCATGTTAATCACAGCTTTCAGGCGGCAGCCTCAGAGGCCACAGCTGGGTGATAATTAGGAACCGAGCAATCATTCGGAAAGAAGTACAAGATGGAACATTATTAGGTGACTTTTTTTTCTTTTTTTTAACCCAGAAATGTACTCTGGTTCCTTAACAGCTTTGAAAAGCAAGAACATTAAACATGAAGGCAGTATGCAGGAGCAACAGAAAACTCAAGCGTGGGCTTTCTTCTGTTGGTCCTAGAAAGAGTCTAGTCACGTAGTCATATTAAATAAAAATACTCCAGTAGCTGCCAGGGGCTGGGAAGGAGAGAGGGATGAACAGGTGGAGTTTAGGGAATTTTTAAGCAGTGAAGCTATTATGTATGATACTTTCAGGTGGATACATGGCATTACATATTTGTAAAATCACAGAAATGTACAACACAAAAACTGAACCCAATGTACAGACTTTAGTTAATAATAATGTGTTAATATTGGTCCATCAATTATAACAACTATACCAAATCAATGAAAAGGGTTAATAATAGGGGAAACTGGAGGGAAGAAAGGGAATAAATGGGAGCTTTGTACTTTCTATGCAATTTTTCTGTAAACCTAAAAATGCTGTAAGAAATAAAGTCTTTTAGTTAAAAAAATTTAGATATTCCAAAGGTTAATTGCGGAATTTGATCTATTTTACTTTATTCACTATTCCAGGACATTTATTGAATTTCTACTGCATGCTATTTCCTATTTCAGATACTCAAGACTCAATGGTTAGAGACAAAATCCCTGCCTTCTTGGAGTTTTTTTCTGGTTGGGAAACAGATAAATTCATAAAAACACAAATAACGTCAGGCAGTAAATTTTATGGAGGGATATAGATCAGTGCAGTGCTCAGGCAGGGGAGGTAGAAGCAGTGTGTGTTAGATTTGGTGGTCAGGGAAGTGCTCTCAGCAGGGATGTGCGAGGGTGGCCCTGAGTGAGGAAGTGAGAGAGGAGCCATGAAGACCACTCAGAGAGAAGTCCTGGGGTCCTGCAGAGAGAGAAGAAAGCCCCCTGCAATGCAGGACTATGTGACTGGGGAGCAGCAAAGAGGAGCTTATTATGCAAAGAAGCCCAAGCGATGGTGAGAGATCAGATCATATAAGGCCATGTGAGCTGTGTAGGGACCCAAGATTTTATTCCAAAATGTCATGGGAGAAGCAACTCAAGTGTCCATAGACAGAGGAACGGTAAACAAGATGTGGCATATACATTACATACAAAGTGTGGTATTGCTAAGTCACTTCAGTCGTGTCCGACTCTGTGCGACCCCATAGAGGGCAGCCCACCAGGCTCCCCCATCCCTGGGATTCTCCAGGCAAGAACACTGGAGTGGGTTGCCATTTCCTTCTCCAATGCATGAAAGCGAAAGGTGAAAGTGAAGTCGCTCAGTCAGGTCCGACTTAGCGACCCCATGGACTGAAGCCTACCAGGCTCCTCCATCCATGGGATCTTCCAGGCAAGAGTACTGGAGTGGGGTGCCATTGCCTTCTCCGAAAGTGTGGTATATATACTATGAAACATTATTCAGGTTTTAAAAGGAAGGAAATTTTTGCACATGCTACAACATGGATAAGTCTTGATGATATTATCACCATTATTGGCTAAGTGAAATAAAAGTGAAGGTTAGTCACTCGGTTGTGTCCGACTCTGTGATACCATGGACTGCAGCCTGCCAGGCTCCTCTGTCCATGGAATTCTCCAGGCAAGAATACTGGAGTGGGTAGCCATTTCCTTCTTCAGGGGATCTTCCTGACCCAAGGATTGAACCTGGGTTTCCTTCATTGCAGGCAGATTCTTTACCGTTTGAGCCAGCAGGGAAATAAGTCAATCACAAAAAGATAAACACTGTGATTCCACTTATATGAGGTACCCAGGGTAGTCCAATTCACAGACAGAAAGTAGAAGGATAGTAGCCCAAGGCTGGGAGGAGGAGGCAATGAGGAATGGTTGTTTAATAGACAGACAGCTTTAGTTCTGCAGGATGAAAAGGGTGCTAGAGATGGCTTGCACAACAGTGTGAAAGTACTTATACTACTGAGCTATGCCAACTAGATCACAGTTCTCAGATGACATGATTGTTAGATGTATCCCAATCTCAAAGATGTTAAAATGTAAAGAAAAAACTTATCTATGTCCATTTCTGGGTTTTCCCGGTGGCTTTAGAGGGTAAAGCGTCTGCCTGCAATGCGGGAGAACCAGGTTCCATCCCTGGTCAGGAAGATCCCCTGGAGAAGGAAATTGCAACCCACTCTAGTACTCTTGCCTGGAAAATCCCATGGACAGAGGAGCCTGGTAGGCTACAGTCCATGGGGTTGCAAAGAGTCAGACATGACTGAGCAACTTCACTTTCCTTTCCTTATGTCCATTTCCGATGATTATTGTAATAAATTGCCACAAACTTGGTGGCTTAAAATACCAGAAATTTAGGTCCAAGTTGTATCATGAGGTTGAAACCAAAACCATATTCCTTCAGAGGCACTCGGGGAGAACTCATTTCCTTGCCTTTTTCAGTTCTTAGAGCTGCAATCCTTACATTCCTTGGCTTGTAGCCCCTTCTTCAATCTTTAGCTGCAGTGTCTTCTTTCAATTATCACATTACCGTCTGTGTCTACAGTCAAATCTCCCTTGCCTCCATTTTTTTTCCTTTTGTTTTTTTAAATTTATTTTTTAATTTGAGGAAAGCGAATGTTGTGCTGGTTTCTGCTATACTTGCCTCCATCTTACAGGGACATTTGTGATTTTATTTAGGGCTCACCTGAATATCCTGGGCAATCTTCCCACATGAAGATTCTAAATCACATTTGCAAACTCTTTTTTGCCTTATATGGGAACATTTACAGATTCCTAGGATTAGACCCTGGATATTTTGGGAGGCCGATATTCAGCCTATCTCAGAATCTTCAGTTCAGTTCAGTTTGTGACCCCATGGACTGCAGCATGCCAGGCTTCCCTGTTCATCACCAACTCCTGGAGCTTGCTCTAATTCATGCCCTTTGGGTCAGTGATGCCATCCAACCATCTCATCCTCTTTTGTTCCCTTCTCCTCCTGCCCTCAATCTTTCCCAGCATCAGGGTTTTCTCCAGTGAGTCAGCTCTTTGCATCAGGTAGCCAAAGTCCTGGAGCTTAAGCTTCAGCATCAGTCCTTCCAATGAATATTCAGGACTAATCTCCTTTAGGATGGACTGGTTGGATCTCCTTGATGTCCAAGGGTCTCTCAAGAATCTTCTCCAAACAACAGTTCAAAAGCATCAATTCTTTGGTGCTCAGCTATCTTTATGGTCCAACTCTCACATCCATACATGACTACTGGAAAAACCATAGCTTTGACTAGACGGACCTTTGTTGACAAAGTAATGTAAAAGCTTTTTAATATGCTGTCTAGGTTGGTCATAGCCTTTCTTCCAAGGAGCAAGCGTCTTTTAATTTCATGATTACAGTCACCATCTGCAGTGATTTTGGAGCCCCCCCAAAATAAAGTCTGACACTGTTTCCATTGTCTGCCCATCAGTTTGCCATGAAGTGATAGGACCAGATGCCCGATCTTAGTTTTTTGCATGTTGAATTTTAAGCCAGCTTTTCACTCTCCTCTTTCACTTTCATCAAGAGGCTCTAGTTCCTCTTCACTTTCTGCCATAAGCATGGTGTCTTTTGTATATCTGAGGTTATTGATATTTCTCCCAGCAATCTTGATTCCAGCTTGTGTACAGAATCTTAGGCTTGATGAAATGTGTGGATGTCACTTAAAGCCATAGCCTGCATGAGATCAAAAGGGAGTGAATATGGATAAAGAGGAGTCTGATGACTTGCCCTTGTGCACTCCAACATTCTGAAATCATGAAAAGGAAAGGATCCATCAGAGAGGACTGAGGAGTAGTAGCCTCTAAAGTCTGAAACAGACAGGACATTATGTGTCTTTGTAGCCAATTAAAGAAGGTTTTCTCAAAAATAGGAAATTATCACTTGCTGAGTAAGATGACAGTTGGTGCCTTTGATAAAAACAATTTAAGAGGAGTGGTGTGTACAAGAGCCAGACTGGATGAGTTTAAGTGAAAATGAGTGCAGAGAGAGTGGGAAGAACCAGCATAGAAAACTCGAGTTTTTCTATAAAGAGAAATGGGGTGAGGGTGAGAAGGTTGGTTTTGCCAGGCCTTCAGAATGGAAAGGGAAGGGACAAAAATATCAAGTGGGAGACAGAAAATTCTAATGATGGGCCATGGATTCTAAATCCAGTGAGGTAACCTGAGGATATGGAGCAGTGATGGACATTGGAGGTAAGGTCTATACAATAGAGATTCTCATTTGTGACTAATCATTAAAGTTGTGATAGAAAGAGCCTGTTGATCCATGTCCAGGTCATTATGCCACAAATTAATTCTGCATTTCTAATCACAGTGACAAGGAACTAAAGCTACATTGAAGTCTTACTGCATTCAAATGATAAATGGAATACAAGTCATAATTACAAAGACCACACTCCATTTGATTTTGATTTCTTTTTTTCTCAACCTTATAATGTTTAATTGTTTCATTTCCCCATGAGAAACTACTAATAGCTCTTGGGACAATTATTATGAATTCTTTTATTGAAAGCATTTTTCCCCCTTTTGCTAATTTCACACAACTCTTCTAATAAAAAAATTGAAAGTTCATTTTGAGAGAATCTCTAAGGCAAATTGTCTTCCGTGTAAATGATTACATGACAATATGTAACAAGATACACATTATTATCCTAGAGAAAGAGATAACAAGAATACCAATTATTGAGACCCTATTTATGTCAATCATTTTTCTAGGAAATTTCTAACCTGTGCAACAACATTGCAAAGTAAGCATTATAATCCTCACTTTACAAATAAAGAAGCAGAGACTCAAACAACATAACTAAGACCACATGGCTGAGAAGTGACAGAACCTGGGAATTTGAACCCTAGTTACCATGACTTCAAGACACTTTCTCACTCCTCCACTCTTCCTTTGTTTCTTCCATATACTCTCTGGTACCATCAGCTTGATGAATTACAGCATCACTGTCTAGTGGGTTGGTATCTTTACTGTGGAAGGGCAGGTTGATGGTTTGCTTTTGGCCAATAACCCAAGTAAACAGTCTGGTGGTTGTATTTGTTCATTTTTTCCCTTATTCACTCATTTGATGTGATCACTTATTATAGACTGTACACAGAATGGTGCTTTCCCACCAAGGCTACCATCTTGTGCTCTCATATAACTGATGCTCCTGCGACTTTTCAATAGCTGAGGAAAAGGGCCTACTCAGTTCGCCACTTTATTTTCAAAATTTCAATACAAAATGATTAATTGTACCTGCCTCTCAATCATACTTTCTTTTACCATGTTACATGGTACCATGTTACTGTACCATGTTACATGGTTCAGTTCAGTTCAGTCGCTTGGTCATGTCTGACTCTTTGTGACCCCATGAACCTCAGCACTCCAGGCCTCCCTGTCCAGCACCACTCCCAGAGTCCACCCAAACACATGTCCATTGAGTTAGTGATGCCATCCAACCATCTTATCCTCTGTCGTCCCCTTCTCCTCCTGCCTTCAATCTTTCCCAGCATCAGGGTCTTTTCAAATGAGTCAGCTCTTTGCATCAGGTGGCCAAAGTACTGGGGTTTCAGCTTCAACATCAGTCCTTCCAATGAATATTCAGGACTGATCTCCTTTAGGATGGACTGGTTGGATCTCCTTGCAGTCCAAGGGACTCTCAAGAGTCTTCTGCAACACAACAGTTCAAAAGCATCAATTCTTCAGCACTCAGCTTTCTTTACAGTCCAACTCTTGCATCCATACATGACCATTGGAAAAACCATAGCCTTGACTAGATGGACCTTTGTTGGCAAAGTAATGTCTCTGCTTTTTAATATGCTGTCTAAATTGGTCATAACTTTCCTTCTAAGGAGTAAGCATCTGTTAATTTCATGGCTGCAGTCACCATCTTCAGTGATTTTGAAGCCCAGAAAAATAAAGTCTGACACTGTTTCTCCATCTATTTGCCATGAAGTGATGGGACCAGATGCCATGATCTTTGTTTTCTGAATGTTGAGCTTTAAGCCAACTTTTTCCCTCTCCTCTTTCGTTCTTCTTTAGTTCTTCTTCACTTTCTGCCTTAAGGGTGGTGCTACTAGATAAATGATCATATTTTTAGAATGAAATAACAGCCCACTTACTTTCTAAAAATGAACGAGCTATTAATGGTTCTCTTCCTCTTATACACACCCACACTGACATTGCAGAACTTGTTTTCCAGTACCTTTCCCTTTGGTTTCAACTAATATCTTGTGGTAATATTATCTCATGGTTTATTTTGTTCCTCCTATCACTTGGTTTCCAGCATGACTACGGTGTAGTCATCTGTTAAAAATGTGGTTGTCAAGTAATCAGTGTCCTAACTTCAGGTTGTTATTTTACTTGACAGAAGAAATGTAATGCTTCTTTGATATTTAAATGTTTTTCACCAAAATAATATTCAGAAAAAAAGAGAAAAAAAGTAAAAGTTTAATTCATTTACATTTTAAAGAATCATTGAGTACTTTATAATATCAAATCAACTCCCTCTCTGATAACATCAATGAAAGCTGGACAAATACTAAAATGTAGCAATTCGAAGGCATTAGAGAATAATCAAGGGGGTAAGGAGGGAGGGGACAGATAACCTGGAAAGAAAGAAAATACCATGCGACAAGCTGACACTCAGTCGCTTTTCCCTTTGAGACATTTTACCAATGATAAACTGTGTAGGGTGAAAAGATTAGGACAACCCCTGGGCCACAGATTTCTACCACTCTCTGACCTGTTGAATTGGCTACACAGCAGGAGGTGAGCACAGGCTAGGGAGTGAAGCTTCACCTGTATTTACAGCTGCTTTCCACTGCTCGCATTACTGCCTGAGCTCAGGAAAACAAGTTCAGGGTTACCCTCTCATTAGGCATTATGGTGAGCTGTATAATTATTTCATTATATATCACAATATAATAATAATAGAAATAAAGTGCACAATAAATGCAATGTGCTTGAAAGATCTCAAATCCATCCCCCACATCCTGATCTGTGGAAAAACTGTCTTCCATGAAACAAGTCCCTGGTGCCAAAAAAGCTGGAGACTACTGGAGTAGCAGACAAGCATTTTTGCAATGATAATCTAGTGTCATTGCACACAAAAGAAGTTAAAAAGTCTAGCAAACTTCTGCTGATATCATGATACTGGGAAGACACAACTAGGAGTTTAAATTCCAACCAAGGGGGAGAAGTAGTGGTCAATATTCTATTCTCTTAGTTGAGATCCATNGGTCCAACTCTCACATCCATACATGACTACTGGAAAAACCATAGCTTTGACTAGACGGACCTTTGTTGACAAAGTAATGTAAAAGCTTTTTAATATGCTGTCTAGGTTGGTCATAGCCTTTCTTCCAAGGAGCAAGCGTCTTTTAATTTCATGATTACAGTCACCATCTGCAGTGATTTTGGAGCCCCCCAAAAATAAAGTCTGACACTGTTTCCATTGTCTGCCCATCAGTTTGCCATGAAGTGATAGGACCAGATGCCCGATCTTAGTTTTTTGCATGTTGAATTTTAAGCCAGCTTTTCACTCTCCTCTTTCACTTTCATCAAGAGGCTCTAGTTCCTCTTCACTTTCTGCCATAAGCATGGTGTCTTTTGTATATCTGAGGTTATTGATATTTCTCCCAGCAATCTTGATTCCAGCTTGTGTACAGAATCTTAGGCTTGATGAAATGTGTGGATGTCACTTAAAGCCATAGCCTGCATGAGATCAAAAGGGAGTGAATATGGATAAAGAGGAGTCTGATGACTTGCCCTTGTGCACTCCAACATTCTGAAATCATGAAAAGGAAAGGATCCATCAGAGAGGACTGAGGAGTAGTAGCCTCTAAAGTCTGAAACAGACAGGACATTATGTGTCTTTGTAGCCAATTAAAGAAGGTTTTCTCAAAAATAGGAAATTATCACTTGCTGAGTAAGATGACAGTTGGTGCCTTTGATAAAAACAATTTAAGAGGAGTGGTGTGTACAAGAGCCAGACTGGATGAGTTTAAGTGAAAATGAGTGCAGAGAGAGTGGGAAGAACCAGCATAGAAAACTCGAGTTTTTCTATAAAGAGAAATGGGGTGAGGGTGAGAAGGTTGGTTTTGCCAGGCCTTCAGAATGGAAAGGGAAGGGACAAAAATATCAAGTGGGAGACAGAAAATTCTAATGATGGGCCATGGATTCTAAATCCAGTGAGGTAACCTGAGGATATGGAGGCAGTGATGGACATTGGAGGTAAGGTCTATACAATAGAGATTCTCATTGTGACTAATCATTAAAGTTGTGATAGAAAGAGCCTGTTGATCCATGTCCAGGTCATTATGCCACAAATTAATTCTGCATTTCTAATCACAGTGACAAGGAACTAAAGCTACATTGAAGTCTTACTGCATTCAAATGATAAATGGAATACAAGTCATAATTACAAAGACCACACTCCATTTGATTTTGATTTCTTTTTTTCTCAACCTTATAATGTTTAATTGTTTCATTTCCCCATGAGAAACTACTAATAGCTCTTGGGACAATTATTATGAATTCTTTTATTGAAAGCATTTTTCCCCCTTTTGCTAATTTCACACAACTCTTCTAATAAAAAAATTGAAAGTTCATTTTGAGAGAATCTCTAAGGCAAATTGTCTTCCGTGTAAATGATTACATGACAATATGTAACAAGATACACATTATTATCCTAGAGAAAGAGATAACAAGAATACCAATTATTGAGACCCTATTTATGTCAATCATTTTTCTAGGAAATTTCTAACCTGTGCAACAACATTGCAAAGTAAGCATTATAATCCTCACTTTACAAATAAAGAAGCAGAGACTCAAACAATATGTAACAAGATACACATTATTATCCTAGAGAAAGAGATAACAAGAATACCAATTATTGAGACCCTATTTATGTCAATCATTTTTCTAGGAAATTTCTAACCTGTGCAACAACATTGCAAAGTAAGCATTATAATCCTCACTTTACAAATAAAGAAGCAGAGACTCAAACAACATAACTAAGACCACATGGCTGAGAAGTGACAGAACCTGGGAATTTGAACCCTAGTTACCATGACTTCAAGACACTTTCTCACTCCTCCACTCTTCCTTTGTTTCTTCCATATACTCTCTGGTACCATCTGCTTGATGAATTACAGCATCACTGTCTAGTGGGTTGGTATCTTTACTGTGGAAGGGCAGGTTGATGGTTTGCTTTTGGCCAATAACCCAAGTAAACAGTCTGGTGGTTGTATTTGTTCATTTTTTCCCTTATTCACTCATTTGATGTGATCACTTATTATAGACTGTACACAGAATGGTGCTTTCCCACCAAGGCTACCATCTTGTGCTCTCATATAACTGATGCTCCTGCGACTTTTCAATAGCTGAGGAAAAGGGCCTACTCAGTTCTGCCACTTTATTTTCAAAATTTCAATACAAAATGATTAATTGTACCTGCCTCTCAATCATACTTTCTTTTACCATGTTACATGGTACCATGTTACTGTACCATGTTACATGGTTCAGTTCAGTTCAGTCGCTTGGTCATGTCTGACTCTTTGTGACCCCATGAACCTCAGCACTCCAGGCCTCCCTGTCCAGCACCACTCCCAGAGTCCACCCAAACACATGTCCATTGAGTTAGTGATGCCATCCAACCATCTTATCCTCTGTCGTCCCCTTCTCCTCCTGCCTTCAATCTTTCCCAGCATCAGGGTCTTTTCAAATGAGTCAGCTCTTTGCATCAGGTGGCCAAAGTACTGGGGTTTCAGCTTCAACATCAGTCCTTCCAATGAATATTCAGGACTGATCTCCTTTAGGATGGACTGGTTGGATCTCCTTGCAGTCCAAGGGACTCTCAAGAGTCTTCTGCAACACAACAGTTCAAAAGCATCAATTCTTCAGCACTCAGCTTTCTTTACAGTCCAACTCTTGCATCCATACATGACCATTGGAAAAACCATAGCCTTGACTAGATGGACCTTTGTTGGCAAAGTAATGTCTCTGCTTTTTAATATGCTGTCTAAATTGGTCATAACTTTCCTTCTAAGGAGTAAGCATCTGTTAATTTCATGGCTGCAGTCACCATCTTCAGTGATTTTGAAGCCCAGAAAAAAAAGTCTGACACTGTTTCTCCATCTATTTGCCATGAAGTGATGGGACCAGATGCCATGATCTTTGTTTTCTGAATGTTGAGCTTTAAGCCAACTTTTTCCCTCTCCTCTTTCGTTCTTCTTTAGTTCTTCTTCACTTTCTGCCTTAAGGGTGGTGCTACTAGATAAATGATCATATTTTTAGAATGAAATAACAGCCCACTTACTTTCTAAAAATGAACGAGCTATTAATGGTTCTCTTCCTCTTATACACACCCACACTGACATTGCAGAACTTGTTTTCCAGTACCTTTCCCTTTGGTTTCAACTAATATCTTGCTGGTAATATTATCTCATGGTTTATTTTGTTCCTCCTATCACTTGGTTTCCAGCATGACTACGGTGTAGTCATCTGTTAAAAATGTGGTTGTCAAGTAATCAGTGTCCTAACTTCAGGTTGTTATTTTACTTGACAGAAGAAATGTAATGCTTCTTTGATATTTAAATGTTTTTCACCAAAATAATATTCAGAAAAAAAGAGAAAAAAAGTAAAAGTTTAATTCATTTACATTTTAAAGAATCATTGAGTACTTTATAATATCAAATCAACTCCCTCTCTGATAACATCAATGAAAGCTGGACAAATACTAAAATGTAGCAATTCGAAGGCATTAGAGAATAATCAAGGGGGTAAGGAGGGAGGGGACAGATAACCTGGAAAGAAAGAAAATACCATGCGACAAGCTGACACTCAGTCGCTTTTCCCTTTGAGACATTTTACCAATGATAAACTGTGTAGGGTGAAAAGATTAGGACAACCCCTGGGCCACAGATTTCTACCACTCTCTGACCTGTTGAATTGGCTACACAGCAGGAGGTGAGCACAGGCTAGGGAGTGAAGCTTCACCTGTATTTACAGCTGCTTTCCACTGCTCGCATTACTGCCTGAGCTCAGGAAAACAAGTTCAGGGTTACCCTCTCATTAGGCATTATGGTGAGCTGTATAATTATTTCATTATATATCACAATATAATAATAATAGAAAAAAGTGCACAATAAATGCAATGTGCTTGAAAGATCTCAAATCCATCCCCCACATCCTGATCTGTGGAAAAACTGTCTTCCATGAAACAAGTCCCTGGTGCCAAAAAAGCTGGAGACTACTGGAGTAGCAGACAAGCATTTTTGCAATGATAATCTAGTGTCATTGCACACAAAAGAAGTTAAAAAGTCTAGCAAACTTCTGCTGATATCATGATACTGGGAAGACACAACTAGGAGTTTAAATTCCAACCAAGGGGGAGAAGTAGTGGTCAATATTCTATTCTCTTAGTTGAGATCCATGAATAACTAACTGTATTCTGAGAGTAAAGCAAACTGGAAATAGACAAGCCTTTACAAGAATGGAAATTCAAGCTGATTTCTCCTAGTCCCTCACTGAATCAAGACTACATGGTTCTACTCGAACCGCCTATATGCGTGCGTGCTCAGTTGCATCTAACTCTTTGCGACCCCATGGACTGTAGCCTGCCAGGCGCCTCTGTTCCTGGGATTTTTCAGGCAAGAACACTGGAGTGGGTTGCCATTTCCTTTTCAAGGGCATCTTCCTGACCCAGGGATCCAAACTGCCTCTCCTGTCTCCTGCATTAGGGGCAGATTCTTTACCACTGAGCCATCGGGGAAGCCCCTGTCTACTAGAAGGAAAATAAACCCTTTATAGAAGTAGATAATATCACAAAAGTCTCTACAATTTTTTGTAGGTAATACTCATTTTTCAATTGAAAATTAGGTGTTCCTGGAGACAGGACTAAATGACTGAAAATCAAGAAATAGAAAGAAAATAATAGAAATGGGTCCATAGGAGACTCAGTTATTGGAATTATCAGGAAAAAAACTTAAAATTAATTGCACTCCATATTTCTGAGAAAACTGATGACAAGGTGGAGAATAGGAAACTAGTATCTTTTAAATAAAGAATACATAGGAATTTTAGAATTGAAAACTACAGTATTTTAGATTAACAACTCAATAAATAAGTTTAACATAAAATTAGAGCAGAAGAGAGAATAGTAAACTAGAAGATTGGTAAGTGAATAAAAATTCAGATCGAACCATAGAGAGAAAAGAGGATGAAAAATACAGAAAGACAGTAAGTAAGTAAGTAAGTAGGTAAAGTTACTCAGTCGTGTCCAACTCTTTGTGACTCCATGGACTGCAGCCCACCAGGCTCCTCAGTCCATGAGATTCTCCAAGCAAGAATACTGGAGTGGGTTGCCATTTCCTTCTCCAGGTGATCTTCCCGACCCAGGGATTGAACCCGGGTCTCCCGCATTGGAGGGTGACGCTTTAACCTCTGAGCCACCAGGGAAGTCCCCAGAAAGACAGTAGAGTATATGAAATACAAAAAGAAAAATAAAAAGGCAACATTTGAGACTGAATTTACAGAACTAGAGAAAAGAAAATTGTGAAAGAAATAATATTTGAAGAGATAATTTCCAAAACATGAAGAAACATATCAATCCACATTCAGGAAGCTCTAAGAACCAAAAAAGATTAAATACAAAAAGAAAAACAAAAACCAATCCCAGACACAATGTAGTCAAACTGCTGTAAACTAAAAACAAAAGCAATTTAAAAGCAGCTGGAAGAAACAGACTCATATCTTCAAAGTAACAATTATAAATTGATGGTTTCTCAATAGAAATAACGGAAGTCAAAAGACAGTGGGGTCACATCTATGTAGAATTTGAAACAAAATAACTCTCAACTTAAATTCTATATTGAATGAAATATTCTTAAAAAAGGAAGAGGAAATCTTAATTTCCCCCTGTATGTTTTCATACAAAATCTTAGAGCATTCAGTTCAGTTCAGTTGGGGACTCAGACGGTAAAGTATCTGTCTACAATGTGGGAGACCCGGGTTCAATCCCTGGGTTGGGAAGATCCCCTGGAGAAGGAAATGGGAATCCACTCCAGTACTATTGCCTGGAAAAATCCCATGGACAAAGGAGCCTGGTAGGCTACAGTCCATGGGGTCACAAAGAGTCGGACACAACTGAGCGACTTCACTTTCACTTTCACTTTCCAGTGCTCAGTTGTGTCTGACTCTTTGTGACCCCATGAATTGCAGCACTCCAAGCCTCCCTGTCCATCACCAACTCCCAGAGTTCACCCAAACTCATGGGCATCGAGTTGGTGATGCCATCCAGCCTTCTCATCCTCTGTCGTCCCCTTCTCCTGCCCCCAATCCCTCCCAGCATCAGAGTCTTTTCCAATGAATCAACTCTTCGCATGAGGTAACCAAAGTATTGGACTTTCAGCTTTAGCAGCAGTCCTTCCAAAGAAATCCCAGGGCTGATCTCCTTCAGAATGGACTGGTTGGATCTCCTTGCAGTCCAAGGGACTCTCAAGAGTCTTCCCCAACACCACAGTTCAAAAGCATTAATTCTTCGGCGCTCAGCTTTCTTCACAGTCCAACTCTCACATTCATACATGACCACTGGAAAAACCATAGCNTCCAATGAATCAACTCTTCGCATGAGGTAACCAAAGTATTGGACTTTCAGCTTTAGCAGCAGTCCTTCCAAAGAAATCCCAGGGCTGATCTCCTTCAGAATGGACTGGTTGGATCTCCTTGCAGTCCAAGGGACTCTCAAGAGTCTTCCCCAACACCACAGTTCAAAAGCATTAATTCTTCGGCGCTCAGCTTTCTTCACAGTCCAACTCTCACATCCATACATGACCACAGGAAAAACCATAGCCTTGACTAGACGGACCTTTGTTGGCAAAGTAATGTCTCTGCTTTTGAATATGCTATCTAGGTTGGCCATAACTTCCCTTCCAAGGAGTAAGTGTCTTTTAATTTCATGGCTGCAGTTACCATCTGCAGTGATTTTGGAGCCCTCCAAAATAAAGTCTGCCACTGTTTCCCCATCTATTTCCCATGAAATGATGGGACCAGATGCCATGATCTTAATTTTCTGAATGTTGAGCTTTAAACCAACTGTGTAACTCTCCTCTTTCACTTTCAACAAGAGGCTTTTTAGTTCCTCTTCACTTTCTGCCATAAGGGTGATGTCATCAGCATATCTGAGGTTATTGATATTTCTCCCAACAATCTTGATTCCAGCTTGTGTTTCTTCCAGCCCAGTGTTTCTCATGATGTACTCTGCATAGAAGTTAAATAAGCAGGGTGACAATATACAGCCTTGACGTACTCCTTTTCCTATTTGGAACCAGTCTGTTGTTCCATGTCCAATTCTAACTGTTGTCTCCTGACCTGCATATAGGTTTCTCAAGAGGCAGGTCAGGTGGTCTGGTATTCCAATCTCTTTCAGAATTTTCCACAGTTTCTTGTGATCCACACAGTCAAAGGCTTTGGCATAGTCAATCAAGCAGAAATAGATGTTTTTCTGGAACTCTCTTGCTTTTTCGATGATGCAGCGGATGTTGGCAATTTGATCTCTGGTTCCTCTGCCTTTTCTAAAACCAGCTTGAACATATGCAAGTATTAAGTACCAGCAAAACTACACAATAATAAATATTTAAAATAATTTTTCAGGAAGTGGAAATAGCTGATAGAAATCAAAAGAGAAATAAACATATCCACAGTTACATGAGCTGAAGATTCTGACTCATTTCTCTCTCTAATTTGTAGGAAAAAAACTAGATAAAAAATCTTTAAAAGTATACAAGATTGAACAACACTATCATCCAAGTGATATAATTGACATTGGTAGTAGAACTTCCACCCAATAACAGAACACATGTTCTTTTCACAGAACAATCACTAAGACCACATTGACTGCCATAAACCAAATATCATTATTTATAAAATAATTTAAGTCATACAAAGTTTGTTCTCTACCCACAGTGAATTAAAGTAGAAATCAATAACAGAGAGATATTTGGGAGTCCCCTAAAGAACTGAAGATTAAACAACATGCTAATAATTGATAATCATGAAGTCTTATACTATTGACCAAGCAACCCCCATATTCTAGATTATGCATAAGTTATTCTTGTCCTTTTCCTGGATTAACTGTATCTACATTGGCCTCTTTGTTGTTACTCAAATAAGCTATACTTTTCTTTTTGAGGCCTTGGCACCGACTGTTCCCTCTGTCTAGAAAACTTGTCTTCTCCCATAAATTTGCATAGCTCATTCCCTTGCCTCCTACTGTGTGCGTGTTCTCAGTCACTTCAGTTGTTTCAGAGTTGCCATCCCCTCATCCAGGGATCTTCCCCACCCAGGGATGGAATCTGTGTCTCCTGCATTACAGGAAGATTCTTTACCCACTGAGCCACCTGGGAAGCCATCTCCTACAAGTCCTTGTTCAAAGTCAAGGCCTGAAATGGTAGCAAGTGAAACCTTCCCTAAACCATGATCACCTTCCCTGACTAATATTTTTAATGAGTACTTCCTAGCCAAGTTTTTCTATTTAGCTAATATTTATTTTTCCAACCCCACTAAAATATAAGCTCTGTGGTGGTTTAGTCGTTAAGTCATGTCTGACTCTAGCAACCCATGGACTTCAGCCCTCCAGGTTCCTCTGTCTATGGAATTCTCCAGGCAAGAATACTGGAGTGGTTTGCCCTTTCCTTCTCCAGGGGATCTTCCCGACCCAGGGACTGAACCCAGGTCTCCTGCACTACAGGCAGATTCTTTATTGACTGAGCTACCATATGAGGATGTCAAGTTCTATGAGGGCAAGAATTTTGCCTAATTTCCTCAAACTGCATTCCTGAAATGTCTGGCACATAACAGGGCCAAGCTACCTTTGCATACACTATTTCTGCCAGGGCTTCCTTGGTGGCTCAGATGGCGAAGAATCTGCCTGCAAAGTGAAATTTTCAGACCTGGGTTTGATCCCTGGGTAGGGAAGACCCCCTGGAGTAGGAAATGGCAACCCACTCCAGTATTCTTGCCTGGGAAAGTTTATGGGCTCGCAAAGAGTCAGACACAACTGAGTGACTATCACTTCATTTCTGCCACCGCCAAGCCTCCTTCTTACCATTCAATGTTAGGTTAAATAACACGTCCTCAGAGAAGTCTTTCCTGACCATATTAATCAAAGTACTCCAGTTCCACTCTGTTCTTTCTCCCTTTTAAGATTTCTTCATGTGCTCATATTCCTCTGAAATTACATTACTATCTATTTCTGTGTTGTCAGGGTCTTGCTGTTGTAATGTATGTTACACTGTACACCTGGTTCATACACAAGTAATCCTAGAGCCTGAAACAGAACACTGCCTGCTCAGTAAATACTAGACAAAGGAATGAATGGGCTTGAGTCCTTTGTGCTTTTCATTACCTTTGCTGGAATGCTCATATTAACCAACCTTCAAATCTTAACCTTATGACTTTTTGCTCTAAATAATCTGACCTGTGATTCATGTATACAATATAAACTTGGATGGTGACCCAGTGTTTTCTAGTTTTATAAAACACTGCGGTCTTAACATAAACAAAGCAATAACTGCAAAATCCTAATTTGAGGATTTTACTCAACTACCCTGGGACTAATGAAGGTAAGCTCTTTCTGTTCAGTCTCCTCTTGTTCCATCTGAAGTCACTCCACTTTTGTATGTTTCACCTTTCTAAACTGAATGTCCTCAGCAACAAAAGTGAAATCCTTTAATCTTCCATTTTGGAGCCTATGTTTGAAATGGATTAAAGAGTCAAACAAAATTAGTTTCCAAACCTTCAATTTTCCAGGCCTACAGGCACTCTCTCTCTCACTCAAAAATGAAGGTGGCTTCGAGCCATCTGTTACTTCCTGTGAAACATTTCCCTCAGCTGTCACTGCTGATTGTTCTACTTTTTTTTTACATAGGAGAAAAGGAAATTTTTAAAGAGAAGGACCCACCCTGCCCTCCCCCAAAAAATCTCCTGGCTACCCATACACACAGCTTTGCTTACAGGTCTTCTAGCTTTCTTGGGAGACCTTGCCAACAAGAAGCTCCATCTAGCTGACAACAGCCATTTCTCATTAAACCCCCAGTTTAAGCATGACCCAGAGTGGAAAATTGCAAAACAGGAAGCTTCAAATTGCATCAAAGTAATGTTATTAGACATTGCAGTAAAAGACCCTTTATGATGCTGACCCTTGGGACAAGAACTAAACTCTATAGGAGGAGTTTAGGGCTTTGTGTGCAAGGCTCTTGTGGGCACTAGTTTCTCTTTATTGAGTTGAAAGTATCCTGAAAGCATGTACCTACAGGCAGTAACCCAACTTCTTTGGGGAATGTTCACAAAAGGTAGAGTAACCATGTGTCCTGATTTGCCAGCAGGGATAGTCTGCATTACGTCTATTGTCCCAGGGCAATTTTTAAGAATACCTCTTTTTTCTCTCAAAAGTATTCATGTTTGTCAGAAACAGTCTCAGAGACAAAGTGAATAGACTTGTGCTTGCCAAGAGGAGGGGAGGGTGGGAAGGGAAGGACTGAGAGTTTGGAATTAGCAGATGCAAGCTATTACATATAGGATGATAAACAACCAGGTTCTATTGTATAGCACAGTTCAGTTCAGTTGCTCAGGTGTGTCCAACTCTTTGCAACCCCATGGACTGCAGCATGCCAGACTTCCCTGTCTGTCACTAACTCCTATATAGCACATTTAATATACTATAATAAACCATATGGAAAAGAATAAGAAAAATAATACATATATGCATAACTGGACACTTTGCTGTACAACACAAGATTGTAAATCAACTATATTTCAATAAATTTTTTTAAAGTATCCCCGATCTAATGATCCATAATATCTACAGTCATCCTAACTGAAGATCAATGTGGTTGATGAAGCAATAAAAAAAGTCTTGTTCACATCTGTGGCAAATTGCAAACCCATTTGGATGGCAAAAAGAAATCCCTGCCAAGTTTCAACAGTGTTTAACCGAGTGCATCCACGAATTGCCTTTGGCTGGCTGGAATCTTGTTCAGACTCTTTGAAGCCAGGCTTCCCAGCTTTGGTGTCTCAAACACTGAAGACAACTAATTGCAGAGAAGCACTTATAATTTATCTCATGAGCCGTCCAGAAAACTGAACTTTGTCCTTCTCTTACTGGCTTGTTCTAGAGCTCCATGCTGTCTGACACGGTGGCCATTGGCCATGTATGACTCTTGAGCACTTGAAATGGGCTAGTTCAAACTGAAACAGTTCACAGTATATAATATGCACAATGGAATTTGAAGACTTTGTACCAAAAAGGGGGGAAAGTATTTCATTAATAATTTTTATATTGCTTACATGTTGAAATTGAGATGTTTCAATATATTGAGTTAAATAAAATATATTTCTAACACTAATTTTACTCCCTTCATTTTCACTCTTCTAATGTAGCTACTAGAAATAATTATCCATATGGCTTGCATTGTTTTTCTATTAGACAACACAATCTAGCCTTTTTCATTTCTACCCAAGGAGTCCCACTGAACTGAAACTAAGCAGAAGATTTGGCTTTATTTCAGACTACTATTTGGCAATCTTTGTTTTCCTTGGGTCAGGTATTTAATAACACTTCCAGATTTAAATGAGATAACAAATATTAATTATCTACCATGGATAGAAACTCGGTGTTAATGCAGTTCTCCTTCCCTGGAGCAACTGATTTAATCTCTCAAACAATTGTGATTTTTTGCCACAGAAAACCTACTCTTCCTATTTAATCACAAGGGAAAAACTGCTTAATATAAATTCAACTTGTCAATTACTTATTCACATTCCCTTACTTAAGTGGATAATACTAGCAGCATTTTAGGAAACTCGTCTTATATTTATACAAGTGGAGTGGGAAATACACATATATTCTACAGTAAAAGTTGCTGAAATTATCAGGTTGGGTAAGCTGTGGGTGTGAAATATGATTCATAGGCAGTGATTGAGGTGGAATTTAGTGAACTGAAGTGCATAAATAAATAAAAATTATCTGTACCATTATAAAAATTGGAGATAATTTTCAAATTATGTTAAAAACCTTTCAGATCAAGACTGTTGGTGAATTTGTGAAGACATTAAAAAAAAGAAGTGCTGCACTTTACATTTTGTGGGAAAAATGGATTGATCTCAGGGAAGGGCAGTGTAGACTTTGAAGGAACACCCTGTACTGCTAAGAGACTCTGGAGACCCAGGAAATTATTTCTGTTCTTTGGGCCCTAAGACTGTCTCTCCTCCCTACTGATCATGCAGATTGTCCAGATCATTTCTTAAATATGAGATAATAAGAAATGTGTGTATAATGCAGTGAGGCTTACAATTATTTTATGCCAATCAGAACTGCAATTAATAAAAATTAAATCTCTAAATGTCTCCTTATATTTGCATTAAAAAACTATAGCTTCCATTATCTTTCTATTTGTAAATCTGTTATTGATTCTAACCTGATGTGAGAATTAGTATGTTTCTTAGTATGAACAATTCTTTCAATTCAGTCCCCAGAACAGCAAGAGTGCTCAGACTCAGTGATAGCAATTTTCTCATATCTGATTAACATCAGCATTCTTCCAAAGAACTATTTACTTGGCTGTCTCTCTTTTTCCAGAAATACACTGAATAAGATTAAAAAAAAAAAAAAAACTCTGTATAAGCAAAGTTAGTGTTATCTTTGTGTGAAGCTCTGAGCATCATCTTCTAACACTAGTTGCAAATTGGTCCAAACATTTCAGGCAAAAATGTTTATTTTGCTGTAATATTTTAGTGTGAATTAAGCAAGGACCACTAATAATAAATAAATATTATTTATTTAATTCCAATGTGCTTCATTCAGATGGGTGAACATCTATTTCTCCTCCATTTATTTTATAGATGGAAAAACAGAAGTACTCTGGTAGTAAAGTATGCGTCCAAGCCTCACAATGAATGAATAACAGATTTCTCAAATGGAATCCAGTTGCTATGCTATTTAAGTTTCTCTCATGTATAATACATTCCATATCCTATATTTCAGCAATTAGCATTATATTGCTTTATTTTATTGCTTTTAAAATATAATTTCTCTATAGACAATGGACCATTGGTTTAAAATGCAGGAGTAACAAAAGTCAGAAACGAATGGCTTCTGTCACTGTAAATAATGGGCATTTTGATAACCTTGATTCGAGATGTGACATTAGTATAATGAAACTTATGCTAGGTTAATTATATTTCATGTTGCAAGCACTGAAAATTAAATTGCTTATTTACAGTCATTTATTACAGGTAGGAAGTACTGTCATCAAATTTGGTTTAGATGGATTTTCTTGAGTAGGAGGGAGTGGGTTTAATTGAAAAAGTTTCTATTTTAAAGCGCACTGGAGTTTTCTATTCTCTAGTTTTGAACATGAAAGGCCTATATTTGTTGCTCCTCAAATATTTCCTGCATGTACTTGGTTTAATTAAATTGAGTATTGAAACTTGTAACCAGACAGAAATTTCAAATTAGAAAGGCCCAAGAAGATAATAATTATTTGAAAGACATAATTATAGCAGATATATTTATATCAACATATCTTCAGACAATATAATCTTCTACATTAAATGATTTCTATATCTTTGAGCCAACACTCTTAAACAGTCTCAAAAGAATCAAAAGATCACATTTGTATTGAGATGAAAATCTTGGCTTCTTGAAAGCACTTTGAGGCACACTGAGTATACAGCTATTTCCATCAATAACTGTTCAACACAATATCTGCAAGTGTACTAGGTATTACACAAAATGCACTGGAGATTTCAACGGACCAATCAGTTTTATCTGATGGGGAGTATCAGTTTTATATGATGAAGAAGGTTCATCTAAATGATATCGAGGAAATCAGACACAGACTCAATCTGATCCAAAAGTGAAAGGAAAGTGAAGTGAAAGTCGCTCAGTCATGTCTGACTCTTTGCAACTCCATGGACTACACAGTCCATGGAATTCTCTAGGCCAGAATACTGGAGTAGGTAGCCTTTCCCTTCTCCAGGGGATCTTCCCAACCCAGGGATTGAACCCAGGTGTCCTGCATTGCAGGCAGATTCTTTATGAACTGAGCTATCAGGGAAGGCCTGTCCAAAACTAGCTACAAAGATTTCTGTATTTCATATTTATTTTTCAAAGAGATGTGCTTTTTTTGTGAAATCAAAATTCCTTCTTAATCTGAGCATCCTTCTATCCCCTCTCCTCATGGTTCAGTTCAGTTCAGTCATGCAGTCATGTCCAACTTTTTGCGACCCCGTGAATTGCAGCACGCCAGGCCTCCCTGTCCATCACAAACTCCCAGAGTTCACCCAAACCCACATCCATCGAGTCGGTGATGCCATCCAGCTATCTCATCCTCTGTCATCCCCTTCTCCTCCTGCCTCCCAGCATCAGCGTCTTTTCCAATGAGTCAACTCTTCGCATGACGTGGCCAAAGTACTGGAGTTTCAGCTTTAGCATCATTCCTTCCAAAGAACACCAAGGACTAATCTCCTTTAGAATGGACTGGTTGGATCCCCTTGCAGTCCAAGGGACTCTCAAGAGTCTTCTCCAATATCACAGTTCAAAAGCATCAATTCTTCAGCGCTCAGCTTTCTTCACAGTTCAACTCTCACATCCATACATGACCACTGGAGAAACCATAGCCTTGACTATATGGACCTTTGTTGGCAAAGTAATGTCTCTGCTTTTGAATATGCTATCTAGGTTGGTCATAGCTTTCCTTCCAAGGAGTAAGCATCTTTTAATTTCATGGCTGCAATCACCATCTGCAGTGATTTTGGAGCACCCCAAAATAAAGTCTGACACAGTTTCCACTGTTTCCCCATCTATTTCCCATGAAGTGATGAGACCAGATGCCATGATCTTACCTTAGTTTCTTACCTCAAAACCTGTTTTCTTGCTATAACGCTTTCTCAGTCATGCCTTGCCTCACCACACGTCTGTATGTCTACTCATAACAGCCTTTTGGACAGGAATTCCTACTGCTCCTCTTTCTCTGGTGAATGTCTATTCAGCCTACAACACAACCTTCAGATAACCTATGAAATCTTTTATAAAACATCTTTACTCTCCACAATTCAGAACTTACCATTCCCTCTCTATCAGTTTGCTAGGGTTGTCTTGACAAAGTAACATGGATGGGTGGTTTAAACAACATAAACAGATTGTCTCACAGTTCTGGAGGCTAGAAGTCCAGAATCAAGGTGTTAACATATTGGTTCCCTCTGAAGGATATAAAGGATGGGTCTGTTCTGGACCTCCCACCTTGGTTTCTAAATAGTTATCTTTTCTCCTTCTCTTCACACTTCCTCCCTCAGTAAATATCTGTATCCAAATTTCTTCTGCATATAAAGATACAATCATACTGGATTAGGGCATATCCTAATGACCTCACTTTAACTAGATCATAGTTAAATCACATTACTCCTTACCATCTTACATCTCCTTTTTGAAAACAGAAACTAAATTTTGTTGGGGGAGGCAAGGTGTTTCAGGCTACCTTGTGGATATGAGAGGCTATGTGATGGAGTTATGGCTAATGAGATGTAGGCGGATATGTGCATGGGATTTCCAAGAAAAAAGGAATAGACTCAGCTGACATGCTTTTTGCCCTTGCTGTTTACCTTTTTCCTACCCAGAATGCAGAGGCAATTGAATTCTAATTTACAACCATTCTATGACAAAGCAAATAGCACATTGTAAAGATGGCTAAGCAAAAGGAAAATATCTTTACTTCACCGAAGTCTTGAAAGTTTTTTTAGTATAAGGTTCTAAATTGACATTTATATTCCCTCAGCATGAAGAAATTACTGTTGCCGTTGTTACTCTTGAGAAGTTAGCTGCAGTGATAACTGCTTTTTCTTTGCAATGTCTTCTTGCTGTTTCTTAAAATCTCTTATATGTGTGTTTTGTTTCACTGTGATATGTTTAGGTATAAATTTCTCTTGTTTATCATATTTGTGGACTCATGGACATTCTTGAAAAACAGCATTCGTTTTTCAGCAATTACAGAAAATTCTCAATCATCATCTTTCCAAATATTGCCTTTTCCCATTATCATCATAATTGTTCTCTGAAATTTTAATTAATGTATGTAAGATAATCCTACTTTATCCTCTGTGCCTTTAGCATCTCTTTCGTATTTTCTATCTCTTGATCTCTCTGGATTACACTCCGCATAACTTCCTTAGCTATATCTCCTAATTGACGAATTTTTTCTTTAGTTGTGTGTGTCTATCTGCTCTTTACATTTCCCTGTTACTTTCAATTTGTATATTTATTACTTCTAGAATTCTAGAAATTCTCTAGTGATTTTTTACAAACATATTTGGTTCACATATTTGGTTCTTCTTTTTAAATTTCTTATTCTTATCTATATCCTCAAACTTTTCCTTTCTGAAAACATTAAATATAGTTTATAAATTATCGGACACTCTTTAGTGTTTGATAATTTCAACGTATGACATATTTGCAAGTCTGGTTATCCTGCTTATTATTTCTGATGTTTTACATTCATAATGTCTTGGTTTCTTATGTGTTTTGTGAATTTTGACTGCAGACTGATCATTTTTCTTACCATATTATTGGTGGGAATTCTTTGCAACCTGAGTTGAAATCCCGCCAAAAAAAATCACATTTGTTCTACCTACATAATGTGCCTAAAGGCAGCACTAGCCTGGGTTCACTGTATAATCTTTACTCGATGTTTCTGAAACATGAAGGCATCACATGAACTAGATTGAAACTCACATGAAGTCAGGGTTATTGTTTTGCATTCTCAGGAGAGATTACTCTCATTCTCTACCCAGCACCCAGACTAAGCCAGATCAACTTATTTATTTTTCTATCTGGATGATGGTTTTATTTCTTGTTTACTGTTACATTGAGGGTATGGTCCCTGGGATGCCAGCTTTATGCTGGGTCTTCTCTATTAGCCTCAGCTTCTTATATGGATGTTATGCTTTACTTCCTGGCTCCTGCATCTCACCAAGCAGCAGCTCAGGTTTTCCTGGATTCAATAGAAAATCTCAGAAGAAAAGACAACTTTGTCAATTTCTTGTTTCACAGGGTCTCTGCTTTCTCTTTGCTTTTGACCTCTGAGGATTCTTTCTTTGTGCACCACTTGATACACTCTACGTTTGCACCAGCAATCTGGTTGTTTCAATTCAAAGTTATCTAGCTGTCATACTATCAGGAACAGAAATAGAAATAATTGTTTACATTGGGAAAAATTCTAAAATAAACTGAATATCTACCCTAAAAATTGGGGGTATATAGTATTCTTGCCTGGAGAATTCGATGGACGGAGGGACCTAGCAGACTATAGTTCATGGGGTCACAAAGAGTTGGGCACAACCGAGCAACTAACACTTTCACTTCTCATACACTATAAATGTCATAAAGCCATTAAAAGTAATGTGGTAGATGCACATATTCTCGGAGAAGGCAATGGCAGCCCACTCCAGTACTCTTGCCTGGAAAATCCCATGGACAGAGGAGCCTGGTAGGCTGCAGTCCATGGGGTCGCTAAGAGTCAGATAAGACTGAGCAACTTCACTTTCACTTTTCACTTTCATGCACTGAAGAAGGAAATGGCAACCCACTCCAGTGTTCTTGCCCGGAGAGTCCCAGGGACGGGGGAGCCTGGTGGGCTGCCTTCTAGGGGGTCGCAGAGAGTTGGACACGACTGAAGTGACTTAGGAGGAGCACATATCCTAATACAGAAATATCTCTAACATATACTTTTATGAAAAAGCTAGTCACTCATCAGTATGCATAATGCTGCTGCTGCTGCTGCTAAGTCGTTTTAGTTGTGTCCGACTCTGTGCAACCCCATAGACCGCAGCCCACCAGGCTCCTCTGTCCCTGGGATTCTCCAGGCAAGAACACTGGAGTGGGTTGCCATTTCCTTCTCCAAGTATGCCTAATATAATAGGTTTTATCTAAATAATAAGAAATGTACATACTTTGCAAAGATTCACCATTAATATAAATGCACAGAAAAATATTTGTATATTTGCATACTAAAATTAAGAAATTTTCTTTACATTTCTGTTTCTTTTGTAAGAGAATGTGTTCTTACACTACATAGGTTTATTTGAAAATAACACAAGTTTAAAGATGGAAAGTGAAAGTGAAAGTCACTCAATTGTGTCCGACTCTTTGTGACCCCAAGGACTATACAGTCCATGGAATTCTCTAGGCCTGACTATTGGAGAATTCCCTTCTCTTTGGGATCGTCCCAATCCAGGAATCAAACCCGGGTCTCTTGCATTGCAGTGGTTTCTTTACCAGTTAAGCCACAAGGGAAGCCCAAGAATACTGGCATGGATAGCCCATCTTTTCTCCAGCAGCTCTTCCTGATCCAGGAATCTAAATGGGGCCTCCTGCATTGCAGGTGGATTTAAAGATTAAATATGATATATAAAGCATTACAAGAGGATTCTTTACCAGCTGAGCTGCTAGGGAAGCCCAAATGCTTTAATGCTTTATACATATCTTACTGCATTGGAGTCGCAAAGTCCCATAGTCCATGGGGTCACAGAGTCAGACACAACTGAGAGACTTTCACTTTCACTAAGTATAGTGCCTTAGTATAGCATTAAGTATAGTGCCTGACATATCATAAGAACTTAACAAATTCTCTCTTAAAAGTAAGTTATTGATAGGGTATAGCAGGATATGATGGTGATTTGTGATTTATTACAAATCAGTTGTAGACCTTGAGTTAGAAATTTTATCTTTTAAATAAAGCACTGATCTGCTTTCAAACTATAATTTACAGATCACTTTCTTCACTTAACGGCTTTCATATATTCCCCCTCTCCAAAAAAAAAAGTTTTAAAATGTGCTCTGTGATCAAATGAATTTTAAAAGTTCTGGGTTTTACCAAGTATAATAGTTTTGTTTGTTTTGTTTTTTAACAGAACGAGTTGTCAGAGCTGTAAAATCCTATTATGCATTGTGAATTTCAAAGAGGGCATTCCTGTAAGAAACACTTCCAAATCTTAATGAACTCCAGAATCCATTCTCTGAAGCACCACCAAGTGCTTCTCTTCTGTGAAATGCCCTTTAGGAAATACTTTACTAACCCATTATTCAGATAAGAGATATCACAATATCCATTTGGTGACCCTGAACGAATTGTAGTGTTTTACAGTCAGTTTGTCATGATGTTTAATGGATAGTGCAGCCTCTTTTCCCTTTAATTTGTCTAGAAGAGAGTCCAAGAATAAACACTAACTTGTTTTTTAAGGGAAGGAAAGAGACCTGCCTTGTCTGTGCCCCATTCTACTTTGGATAGCATTGGTTAATGGATGGAAAATATGATGCATCTAGAGCTGTTACTCGGCATCAAATTGCTTAAAGCCAAACAACAAAGAGCAGGCATGGAAAATAAAAGGAGAGAAGAACAAGACATCCGACGTCCTTGTTTCTCCTGACTGCTACTACAGAACCAAGGACGCTGATCAGGAAAAAATACACACCGCCATCTGCAACTAGCTGAGAAAGTATTTATTGCACATGCTTGGACTGAATAAAGGAAAATGAATGAGGTGAGAAGATATCAAAACATGTAATTGCTTAGCTCTAAGCTATTAATAAATGTGAACATGCTAAATATCTCCTTTCTCCACCTTTCACATCTGCCAGTTGCACCACATTTGCAGATAGCTATTGTCTTGGCATTCTTTATTCCTTTGAAAATGTGCCCTTCAACATGTAAATTTGTTTTCACAGCACCAACTAATCAAAGGACAGGCATGGAAGAGAGGAGACAGAACAAGAGCCCTGATGTCTTTGTCCCTGCTGACTGTTAGCACTTTCAGATACAGTCATCCCAAGGACACAAACATTGTGAAGATTACAAGCTGGAAATGTGGAGTAATGTGTGTATATATATATATATATATATAGTGATTTAGACAGGGTTCAGCATGGTTTTGCTCCTACAGTATGCTAACTAGGCTTGACTTAGATTATTCCACACTGTGGGCAAGCAGAGAGTCTTTACCTCTACAAGATGACTGCAAACCAGAGAACCCTCTGGGAGACATATTTTTAAAAGCCTCCTGGAAGGAGAAGATCTCTTTGCTGACATCAAAAATGCTTCCTTCCTCTAATCTATAATGAAGTTGAATTGAATAGAAGCTTTCCCACTGCCTGAAATTATACCATGACTTTTTTCTTCTCAGTTATGAAAAAGCAAAAAATCGATGATGTGGATTTCTCAACTCTTTAAGCATAAAAGTGCTAACAGAATTCAGTGTTTCCTGACCATTGCTTTTGAGTGGGTGTGATGTAACAAGGGCACTGGTAAAGAGTATATGGGTTGCTGTTTGTGTCCAGGAAATTCTTAGTTCTGGTAAAGCTGAAATTGATCATTCAATTATTGATAAGTGACAAAGTCTGGAATACATTCTCAACTGTCCATATTTGTTAAAATTGTTAATCTGTGTTCTCTTGCTGTTCATGAAAATGACAATGAAAAATAGCTGTCCATTAATATGAAAGCAAAATGTAATGCAGTAATGATTCTTGAAGCTTCCTGCAGTGCTGGAATTTTTAGAAATCATTAATAATAAATTTTCAGCAATGCCATGAGCAACTGATAGCTCTTCTCCTTAGTAGCTACAACTCTCCATTATAAATGATAATATACTAGGTCAATATGTCACAGCCTTCAGCAATTTTCCTAAAGTTATTTTATGTTAACACCAGCATTGCCAACATTAAATTCATTTTACAGATAGGAAAATCAAGGTTGTTCTACCAAATGATTGTTCAGAATGAATCAGAGTATTTCATCTAAGATCACCAGGTTAGCTCCAGATTTAATTAAGGCCTCTGGCATATTTGTTAATATGGCAGGCATAAGTAGAAGTCATTGGTTAATGAGTAGGGGATGGAGTCGAGATGGGGTTCCATTAATCACAAACTCTGGGTCATCTGTTTCACCCATCAAGTTTAAGTACAAGCAACATGATAAATTATTAAAAGGTAGACTTGGCCTGTATATCTCAATATGTGACTGGAGGCCACATGGGGAGTAAGCCAGTGTTCTCTTAGAGGAAAGGAAACAAACACAAAGGTTGAGAATGTGAAAGCAAAACACTCTTGTTCAAGGTCCTTGTTTATCAAAAGCTCAAAAGCAGCATACTCTGTGTGCAGAAGGGATTCAAAGTAAAGGGTAAGTTTAGATATGTGCTGAGATGCGTCCCTCTTCTCATTCCCCTCAGTTCCACTCAGCTGCAAGAAGCTAGTGGCTTCCTCCTAATTGCAGGGTTTGCAGGAATCCAAGATGGAAATAAAATGGCTTAAGCACTTCAAAGCGCAGAACCCATGAGAGGGACTTCATGCCGAATAGTTCTTCCAGTGCTATCATCTGAGATTTTTTCTTTGTAATATTTCACATCACCCAGTTAGAGTAAAAACTAGCTCAAGTTCTTGGTTCTTTTCTTTGAATAAAATTCATAAGAAGGTGAATTCCGAGATACAAATCACATGAGTTTTTATTGTCACTTCTGCTCTTGGACTTTGTTTCCCTATGGATACTGAGAGGGAGGAGGATTAAAACAAGGATCCTGAATTACAGCCCTCCAGAGAGCCCTGGATTACCTGATGGCTTAAGATCTTCCCCACTTCAAAATTTTGTGGTGTTTTTATAAGAAAGTTCATACACCATGATCAAGTTGGGTTTATTCCAGGGATGCAAGTATTCTTCACTATATGCAAATCAATGTGATACACCATATTCACAAATTGAAAGAGAAAAACCATATCATCATCTCAATAGATGCAAAAAAAGCCTTTGAGAAAATTCAGCACCCATGTATGATTAAAACTCTTCAAAAAATGGGCATAGAAGGAACCTACCTCAACACAATAAAGCCCATATATGATAAGCCTACAGCAAACATAATTATTCTCAATGGTAAAAAACTGAAGGTATTCCTGCTAAGATCAGGAACAAGACAAGGGGGTCCACTTTCACCACTATTATTCAACATAGTTCTGGAAGTCCTAGCTATAGCAATCAGAGAAGAAAAAGAAATAAAAGGAATACAGATCACAAAAGAAGAAGTTAAGCTCTCACTGTTTGCAGATGACATGATAGTGTACATAGAAAACCCTAAAGATAGTATCAGAAAATTACTAAAGCTAATCAGTGAATTTAGCGAAGTTGCAGGATACAAAATCAATACACAGAAACCACTTGCATTTCTATATACTAACAATGAAGAATCACAAAGAGAAATTAAGGACTTAATCCCATTCACCACTGCAACAAAAAGAATTAAATATCTAGGAATAAACTTACCTAAGGAGACAAAAGAGCTGTACACAGAAAATTGTAAGACAGTAAGAAAGAAATCAAACATGACAGAGAGAGATGGAGAGATACTCCATGTTCCTGGGCAGGAAGAATCAATATTGTGAAAATGACTATACTACCAAATGCAATCTACAGATTCACTGAGATCCCTATCAAATTACCAATAACATTTTTCACAGAACTAGGAAAAAAAAATCACAATTAATATGGAAACAGAAAAGACTCCAAATAGCCAAAGTGTTCTTGAGGAAGAAGAATGGAGCTGCAGGAATCAACCTTCCTAACTTCAGATTATACTATAAAGCTACAGTCCTCAAGACAGTATGGTACTGGCACAAAAACAGAAATATAGACCAATCAAACAAGATAGAAAGCCCAGAAATAAGCCCATGCATCTATGGGTACCTTATTTTTGACAAAGGAGGCAAGAATATACAACGGGGCAGAGACAGCCTCTTCAATAAATGGTGCTGGGAAAACTGGACAGCATGTAAAAGGATGAAATTAGAATACTTCCTAACACCATGCACAAAGATAAACTCAAAATGAATTAAAGACCTAAGTGTAAGACCAGAAACTATAAAACTCTTAGAGGAAAACATAGGCAGAATATTCAATGACATAAATCAAAGCAAAATCCTCTATGACCCACCTCCTAGAGTAACAGAAATAAAAACAAAAGTGAACAAGCAGGATCTGATTAAACTTAAAAGCTTTTGCACAGCAAAGGAAACTATAAGCAAAGGTGAAAAAACAACCCTCAGAATGGGAGAAAATAATAGCAAATGAAACAACCGACGAAGGATTAATTTTCAAAATATATAAGCAACTCATACAACTCAATACCAGGAAAACAAACAACCCAATCAAAAAGTGGGAAAAAGACCTAAAACAAACAGTTCTCCAAAGAAGACATACAGATGGCTAACAAACACATGAAAAGATGCTCAACATCGCTTATTAGAGAAATGCAAATCAAAACCACAATGAGATATCACCTCATACCGGTCAGAATGGTCATCATCAAAAAGTCTACAAACAATAAATACTGGGAGGGTGTAGAGAAAAGGGGACTCTCTTGCACATTGGTGGGAATGTAAACTGATACAGCCACTATGGAAGATGGTATAGAGATTCCTTAAAAAACTAGGAATAAAACCACCAACAATCCCACTCTTAGGCATATACACTGAGGAAACCAAAATTGAAAAAGACACAGGTATCCCATTGTTCATTGCAGCACTATTTACAATAGCTAGAACATGGAAGCAACCTAGATGTCCATCAACAGATGAATGGATAAAGAAGTTGTGGTACATATACACAATGGAATATTACTCAGCTATAAAAAGGAAGACATTTGGGTCAGTTCTAACGAGGTGAATGAACCTAGAACCTATTATACAAAGTGAAGTAAGTCAGAAAGAGAAAGATAAATATTGTATTCTAAGGAACATATATGGAATCTATAAAAATGGTACTGAAGAATTTATTTACAGGGCAACAATGGAGAAACGGACATCTAGAACAGACATATGGACATGGGGAGAGGGGAGGAGAGGGTGGGATGCATGGAAAGAGTAACATGGAAACTTACATTACCATATGTAAAATAGATAGCCAACGGGAATTTGCTGTATGGCTCAGGAAACTCAAACAGGGGCTCTATCAATCTAGAGGGGTGGAATGGGGAAGGAGATAGGAGGGAGGTTCAAATAGGAGGGGATATATGTACACCTATGGTTGATTCATGTTGAGGTTTGACAGAAAACAAAAAAATTCTGTAAAGTAGTTATCCTTCAATAAAAAAATTAATGAATTAAAAAAAATTTTGTGGTGTTTTTCATTATTTGTTGTTGTTTAGTCCTTAAGTCATGTCTGACTCTTTGAGACCCCATGGACTGCAGCATGCCAGGCTCCCTGTCTTTCACTATCTCCAGGGGTTTGCTCAAACTCATGCCCATTGAGTCAGTAATGCTATCTAACCATCTCATCCTCTGTCACCCCCTTCTCTTATGCTCAATCTTTCCCAGCATCAGGCTCTTTTCCAGTGAGTCAGCTCTTTGCATCAAGTGCCAAAGTATTGGAGCTTCAACTTCAGCATCAGTTCTTCCAATGAATATTCATGGTTGATTTCCTTTAGGATTGACTGGTTTGATCTCCTTGCAGTCCAAGGGACTCTCAAGAGTTTTCTCTAGCACCACAACTCAAAAGCATCAATTCTTCAGTTCTCAGACTTATTTAAGGTCAAACTCTCATATCCATACACGATTACTAGAAAAACCATAGCTTTGAGTATGTGGACTTTTGCACTGGTATTAAGCAACATTATGCTTAAAACCAGTTAGGGCTGGTATTAAGTTCTAAGTTAGAACTGGCTCTTTGACCCATGCTATATATATATATATATATATATATATATAGCATTTATAAATTCTTAAAATGATAATCGAACAAATCAGAAATATAGAAATCATATAAAAGAACAAGTTCCTGAACATCTACCACATTTCTTTCTTTGACAATTGAATTATGTTCACAGCTTGTGAAACAGGAATAAATCATCTGTCTCCTCCTTCTTCATACAGTTACAAAACTCAAAATTCTATTCCAAGTAAGGAATTGCCAACTATTGAAACTGTGGTGGTTGTGGTTTAGTCGCTAAGTCATGTCTGATTCATGCAACCCCATGGTCGATAGCCTACCAGGCTCCTCAATCCATGGAACGAATACTGGAAAGTTTTTAGGAAAGAATACTGGAGTGGGTTGCCATTTCCTTCTCCAGGGGATCTTCCTGACCTAGGGATTGAACCCAGGTCTCCTTCATTGCAGGAAGATTTTTTACCAACTGAGCCACCAGCGAAGCCCAGATTGAAACTTTAGGCAAACTTAATAATAATGATTTGGGGCAAAATCTTAAAATTTAAGCTGCGTTAAAGAATAACACATAATTTAATCCTCATAAAATCTACAAAGCTCATTCTAATCAGATGCCATCATAAAAAATTTTAAAATCAGATATCTACAGACAGAAATCCAATTTCATCTTTTAAGCCTCAAACACAACTAAAGGATATATACAGGCAGAAGAAAATAAAATGTGTTGAAAAAAGGTCCAATATATCCCCATAATGTTATTGGTCAATGTCAGAGAGAGTGTATGTCGTGACTACATAGTCCCTTTCCCTGGATGTGAATTGACTTGCACAGCCTGTCATCTTCACTGTGTGCTTTCTCATGGGAAGGATTTCAAGACAACTTGCCAACAGGATCTCAACCAGCCTGGAGCAAGGGAAATGGCATCTCCCATCCCAAAGCTCTAACAGGAAATTGCCTTGAAAGAGCTGATTGGCTTCTCTTTCACATGACACCTGATACATATCCTTGACAGACCTAATTTTCAATGACGGAAAAGATCATTAGTGTTTCTCTGAAACATCCCTGTGTATTGAGAGCCCATTCTGCTAAACTTGGCTTGTTCATCCTTGTGCAGCATCTTCAAGAAAAGCAATCTTGCCTCAATAGGTGGCCTTTGGTAGCCAGAGCCAGGAAAGTTCCCTGACACATTTGGAGTCTAACTGGGGTCAGTGTCTGACATCCTGCAAGCACTCCTGGGGAATCTCCACAAAATTTCCATCTTCTCTCTTGTTTTCATTACTCCCCAGGAAGGTTCAAATTAGGCAAGCATCAATATTTGGATGCAGAGACATGATAAACCTCCACAGTCTGAACTTCTGAACTTGTGATTGCATTTTTTAAAGTGTTAGACTGGAGGAGGTAAGAAAAATAAGTAAAACAAACACCACAGAGAATAATCAATTGAGAATCTTGAAAAGACATTCTATAGAACAAGCTTTTATAGAAAAAAAAAATGAATATGTCCAAAACTGAATTTATAATCTTCCTTCCAAAACCTGGCCTTCTTCTGTGTTTCTTGTCTGCAAGAATGGCATCACTGTCAGACCCATTTGCACAAGCAAGAACGTGAGAAGACACCCTTGATGTCTCCCTTGTCTTCAATCACCATGTAAAATCCTTCTCCAGGACCTGCTGATTTTAACATGTCTCTTGAATCTGACACCTCTCCATCTCCACTGTCTCCACCACCATCTCTCCTCGGTAAAAACTGCTGGGTGGTTTAGCCTCCTCTGACTTAACCTTCTACAATCCACTCTCATGCCACAGCTAGAATAATCTTTTCCAAACATAAATCCAATAACAATATAAACCTATTTTAACATTTTTTTATTGAAGTGCAGTTGATTTCCAATGTTTCAAATATACAACAAAGTCATTCAGCTTGTATACATATAAAGAACTTACACAAACTGGATGACTTTGTCGTATACCTGTTTGGAAAAGATGATTCTGGAATGAGTCGCCATCCTTCTCTGGGAAATCTTTCTTCAATGGCTCAAGTGGTAAAGAATCTGCCTGAAATGCAGGAGTCACAGGAGATGTGTGTTCAAACCCTGTCAGGAAGATCCCCTGGAGAGGAAAATGGCAACCCACTCCAGGATTTTGGCCTGGAGAATTCTGTGGACTGAGGAGTCCATAGGGCTGCAAAGAGTTGGACACAACTGAGCATATATTCATATATATATATATATATTTACATGTATATACATACATATATATATAATATATCTACACAAATGTATATATACCTTTTCAGATTCTTTTCCATTATAGGTTATTATAAGATATTGAATATAGTTTCCTGAGCTATACAATATGTCCTCATTGTTTATTTTATATATAATAGTGTGCATCTGTTGATCTCAAATTACTGATTTATCCCCTCCTACTGTTCCCTTTTTGTAACTACAAATTTGTTTTCTATGTTCATGAGTCTATTTCTGTTTTATAAATAAGTTCATTTGTATGGTCTTTTATATTCCACATATAAGCAGTATCATGATATTTATCTTTTTTTGTCTGACTTTTTTCACTTGGTATAATAATCTCTAGGTCCACCCATGCTCCTGCAAATGACATTATTTCACTCTTTTTTATGGCTGAGTAGTATTCCATTGTTTATATATACCACATCTTCTTTTTCTATTCATCTGCTGGTGGACACTGAAGATGGCATCCATCCTTGGCTACTGTCGATAGTGCTGCTTTGAACAATGGGGTGTTGTATCTCTATGAGTTAGTTTTCATCTTTTCCAGAAGTATGCCCAGGAGTGGGATTGCTGGATTATATGGCAACTTTATTTTTAGTTTTTTAAGGAACCAGGATACTGTTTTGCATAGGAGCTTCACCAGTTTCCATTCCCATCAACTGTGAAGGAGAGTTCCCTTTTCTCCACACCCTGCTTTAATGCTCTTGATTGCCTTCCCATTCATCACCCTCTGGATAAACCCCAAGATCCTTAACACAACCCACAAAATTCTCAATGTTCTGGCTTTCCCCTTCTCTCCAGCTTGATCTGAGCTGTTTTCCTTCATACACTGTGCTTCGGTTACTCGGACCTTCCAGTTCCTCAGACTCGTATGTTTCTTTCTACCACAGGGTCTTTGCAGATGCCATGGAGCCCAATATCTAATGCTCCTTTATGTGTCCACTTTCAATCTTTTAATTAACCCTATTGTATTTTAATTAACCCTATTGTCGGAGGTCAAGTTTCACTTTCTCAGAAAAGCCTTTCTTGATTTCCTCCACCTCAGTTCATTTCAGTCACTCAGTCATGTCCGACTCTTTGCGACCCCATGCACTGCAGCACACCAGGCTTCCCTGTCCATCACCAACTGCCAGAGCTTCCTTAAACTCATGGCCACCGAGTGGGTGATAACCAGCCAACCATCTCATCCTCTGTCATTCTCTTCTGCCTTCAATCTTTCCCAGAATCAGGGTCTTTTCCAATGAGTCAGTTCTTCACATCAGGTGACCAAAGTATTGAAGCTTCAGCTTCATCATCAGTGCTTCCAATGAATATTCAGGACTGATTTCCTTTACGATTGACTCATTTGATCTTCTTGCAGTCCAAGGGACTCCCAAGAGTCTTATCCAACACTGCAGTTCAAAAGCATCAATTCTTTGGTGCTCAGCTTTCTTTATAGTCCAACTCTCACACCCATACAGGACTACTGGAAAAACCATAGCTTTGACTAGACGGACCTTTGTTGGCAAAGTAATGTCTCTGCTTTTTAATAAGCGTCTAGGTTGGTCAAAGCTTTTCATCCAAGGAGCAAGTGTCTTTTAATTTCATGGCTGCAGTCACCATCTGCAGTGATTTTGGAGCCCCTCAAAATAAAGTCTGTCACTGTTTCCATTGTTTCACCATCTATTAGACATGAAATTATGGGACAGGATGTGATGATCTTGGTTTTTTGAATGTTGAGTTTTAAGCCAGCTTTTTCACTCTCCTCTTTCACCTTTATCAAGAGGCTCTTCAGTTCCTCTTCACTTTCTGCCATAAAGGTGATGTCATCTGTGTATCTGTTCTCTTGGCAATCTTGATTCCAGCTTGTGCTTCATCCAGCCCAGGATTTCACATGATGTACTCTGCATAGAAGTTAAATTAGCAGGGTGACAATAAACAACCTTGATGTACTCCTTTCCCAGTTTTGACCCAGTCTGTTCCATGTCTGGTTCTAACTGTTGCTTCTTGAACTGCATACAGATTTCTTAGTAGGCAGGTAAGGTGTTATGGTATTCCCATCTCTTGAAGAATTTTCTATAGCTTGTTGTGAGCCACACAGTAAACATGAGTTTGAGCAAGCTCTGGGAATTGGTGATGGACAGGGAAGCTTGGCATGCTGCAGTCTATGGGGCCGCAAAGAGTTGGACACAACTGAGCTACTGAACTAAACTGAACTGGCACAGTCAAAGGCTTTGGTATAGTCAATAAAGCAGAAATAGATATTTTTCTGAAACTCTCTTGCTTTTTCCGTGATCCAACAGATGTTGGCAATTTGATCTCTGGTTCCTCTGCCTTTTCTAAATCTGACTTGAACAGCTGGAACTTCACAGTTCACATACTGTTGAAGCCTGGCTTGGAGAATTTTGAGTACTACTTTGCTAGTGTGTGAGATGAGTGCAATTGTGTGGTAGTTTGAACATTCTTTGGCATTGCCTTCTTTGGGATTGGAATGAAAACTGACGTTTTGCAGTCCTGTGGCCACTGCTAAGTTTTCCAAATTTGCTGTCATATTGAGTGCAGCACTTTCACAGCATCTCTTTCAGGATTTGAAACAGCTCAACTGGAATTCCTTCACCTCCACTAGCTTTGTTCATAGTGATGCCTCCTAAGGCCCACTTGACTTCACATTCCAGGGTGTCTGGCTCTAGATGAGTGATCACACCATCATGATATCTGGGTCATGAATATTTTTTTGTACAGTTCTTCTGGGTATTCTTGCCACCTCTTCTTAATATCTTCTGCTTCTGTTAGGTCCATACCATTTCTGTCCTTTATTATGCCCATATTTGCATGAAATATTCCCTTGATGTCTCTAATTATCTTGAAGAGATCTCTAGTCTTTCTTATTCTATTATTTTCCTCTATTTCTTTGCACTGATCACTGAAGAAGGCTTTCGTATCTCTCCTTGCTACTCTTTGGAACTCTGCATTCAAATGTGTATGTCATTCCTTTTCTCCTTTGTTTTTTGCTTCTCTACTTTTCTCAGCTATTTGTAAGCCCTCCTCAAACAACCATTTTGCCTTTTTGCATTACTTGTTCATGGGGATGGTCTTGATCCCTGCCTCCTGTACAATGTCACGAACCTCCATCCATAGTTCTTCAGGCACTCTGTCTATGAGATCTAATTCCTTGAATCTACTTGTCACTTCCACTGTATAATCATAAGGGATTTGATTTAGGTCATACCTGAATGGTCTAGTGGTTTGCCCTACTTTCTTCAATTTATGTCTGAATTTGGCAATAAGGAGTTCATGATCTGAGCCACAGTCAGCTCCTGGTCTTCTGTTTGCTACGGTATAGAGCTTCTCTTCTGTATATTCTTTGGCTACAAAGAATATAATCAATCTGATTTTAGTGTTGACCATCTGGTGACATCCATGTGTAGAGTCTTTTCTTGAGTTGTTGGAAGAGGGTGTTTGCTATGACCAGTGCATTCTCTTGGCACAACTCTTAGCCTTTGCCCTGCTTCATTCTGTACAGTTCAGTTCAGTCGCTCAGTCGTGTCCGACTCTTTGAGACCCCATGAATTGCAGTACGCCAGGCCTCCCTGTCCATC
>SJXQ01008600.1:104827-149179 GCA_006408695.1 Aepyceros melampus | reverse complement strand
TGTCTCCCACGCCTCCTTGACCAGCCTCCACTTGCTAGTGGCAGATGCAGGCGTCTGCTCTGCCTCTCTGCTGCGGGAATCAGCGCCTGGCTCGCAACCTGCTGATCTCAATCACCATTCATTTTTCCTCCCTGCCATGTGCCTCAAAGACTTGCCACAGATTCAGCAGTGAGAGTGCTTCCCGGCGTTTGGAAACTTCTCTCACTTTAAAACTCTTTTCCCGGGATGGGACTCCCTTCCCGGGATGGAGCCCCCTCCCCACCTGCTTTGTTTCTCTTTTCATCTTCTGTGTTTTTCCTACCTGTTTTTGAAGACAATGTTCTGATTTCTGGATGTCTTATGTCCTCTGTTCGCATTCAGAAGCTGCCCTGTAGAATTTACCCAGCGTTGAGATGTTCTTTTGATGAATTTGTGTGGGAGAAAGTGGTCTCTCCGTCCTATTCCTCCGCCATCTTAGGCACCCCCGCAGATGTGGACTTAGTAATTGCCACCGACTGGAGAGGAATCCCAAGTGGTCCCTCGCCATTCGCACGCAGACTCAACTCTCCTGAGGCAACACGAGCGGGTCCCTGAGGTCCGCGTCATAACTCGAGACGGACCTGCGGCAACTCGAGAAACACCAAGAGGTTCTCTATTCCAGGCGAGTTGAGGCCCTTTTCCGCTGCCGCATGTCGAGGGAAATCACACCTTCCCTCTTGGACCACGAAAGGGTCCTTCACTCCCTTGTTGCGACTCAAGAAGTTCCCCGACACACGCTCGTCCACTCAAGAAGAAACCCGAAGGCCTTGTCACAACTCAAGAGGATACCTGTTGTCCTCTTCTCAGCTCTAGATGAGGGTTACTTTCCCTGCTTCATCAGAAACGGATTCCCGGCGTTCCCGTCACATCTCAGGAGGAGGTGCTCTCCACAGGAGAGTCGAGAGGAACTCCAGGGATCGTGCCATCAGGCCATAAGTACCCAGAAGTCTCAATCCACTCCAGATGCAGCTGATTTCCCTGCACTGCCTCGACTGTCACCCCAAGGATCGACTCACCCCATTGTGGCACATGGGACAGCCATGGTGGCACCTCGAGGGAAAGCCACAGATCCCTGTGTCAATGCAACAGGAAGCCTGACAGTGCTGCTACAGGTCAGGAGGAGAGCAGGCATGCATGTCTCCACTCAAGACGAGGCGTGACTACCCTGTGGACACTCCGGAGGGACCCAAGTCTCATGTCAGGACTTTCGAGGAAACCTCAGGGTCCGGCCACAGCTCCAGACCAGGACTTGGGACCCGACACCCACTGGAGAGGAACTCCGAGAGGACCCTAGCCATTAACACGGAGACTGGCCTCTCCTGAAGTCACACAAGCAGGTCCCTGAGGTCCCCGTCATAACTCGAGAATGACCGGCCGCAACTCGAGAAAATCAGGAGGTTCTCCCTTCCAGGCGCGTTGAGGACCTTTTCCGCAGCCACATGTCAAGGGAAATCACGCCTTCCCTCTTGGACCTCGAAGAGGTCCTTGAATCCCTTACTGCGACTCATGAAGTTCCCCCAACACACGCAACTCCACCCGAGAGGAACCACGAGGATCCCACCACAACTCAAGAGGAGCCCCGTTGTCCCCTCCTCAGCTCGAGATGAGGGTTCCATTCTCTGCTTCATCAGGAAGGGATTCCCCGCGTTCCCGTCGCATCTCAGGAGGAGGTGCTCTCCACAGGAGAATTGAGAGGAACTCCAAGGATCATGCCATCAGGCCACAAGTACCCAGAAGTCTCAGTCCACTCAAGATGAACCTAATTTTCCTGCACTGCCTCAACTGTCAACGCGAGGATCGATTCACCCTATAGTGGCACGTGTGTCAGCCCTGGTCGCACCTCGAGGGAAAGCCACAGATCCCTGTGTCAAAGCGACAAGAAGCCTGAAAGTGCTGCTACAGCTCAGGAGGAAAGCGGGCATGCATGTTTCCAATCGAAATGAGGCCTGGCTCCCTGTGGACACTCTGGAGGGACACAAGTCCCATGTCAGCACTTTCGAGGAAACCTTAGAGTCCGGTCGCAGCTCCAGACGAGGACTTAGGACCCGCAACTGACTGTTGAGGAATACTGAGAAGACCACTGCCATTCGCATGGAGACTGGCTTCTCCTGAGGCCACACGAGTGGGTCCTTGAGGTCCCCGTCGTACCTCGAGAAGGACCTGCCGCAACTCGGGAAACACCAGGAGGCTCTCCCTTCCAGGCGCGTTGAGGCCCTTTCCCTCCCGCATGTCGAGGGAAATCACACCTTCCCTCTTGCACCTCGAAAGGGTCCTTCACTCCCTTGCTACGACTCAAGAAGTTCCCCGGCACACGCGCCTCCATTTGAGAGTAACCCCGAGGGTCCCGCCACAACTCAAGAGGAGTCCCATTGTCCCCTCTTCAGCTCGAGATGAGGATTCCATTCCCTGCTTATTGGGAAGGGATTCCCGGCATTCCCGTCATATCTCAGGAGGAGGTGCTCTCCACAGGAGAGTCAAAAAGAACTCCAGGGATAATGCCATCAGGCCACAAGTACCCAGAAGTCTCAATCCATTCCAGATGAACCTGATTTCCTTGAAATGACTCGACTGTCAATGCGAGGATCGATTCACCCTATAGTGGCACGTGTGTCACCCCTGGTGGCACCTCGAGGGAAAGCCACAGATCCTTGTGTCAAAGCGACAAGAAGCCTGAAAGTGCTGCTACAGCTCAGGAGGAAAGCAGGCATGCATGTCTTCAATTGAGATGAGGCCTGACTCCCTAGTGGACACTCCGGAGGGATGCAAATCCCATGTCAGCACTTTCGGGGAAACCTCAGGGTCCGGCCGCAGCTCCAGACAAGGACTTAGGACGCGCCACCAACTGGAGAGGAATCCCGAGAGGTCCCTAGCCATTCTCACCTAGACTTGCCTCTCCTGAGGCCACACTAGCAGGTCCCTGAGGTCCCCGTTGTAACTCGAGAAGGACCTGCCGCATCTCGAGAAACACCAGGAGGTTCTCCCTTCCAGGCGCGTTGAGGTCCTTTTCTGCTGCTGCATGTAAAGGGAAATCAAACCTTCCCTCTTGGACCTCCAAAGGGTCCTTCATTCCCTTGCTGCAACTCAAGAAGTTCCTCACCACATGCACCTTCACAAGAGAGGAACCCCGAGGGTCCCGCCACAACTCAAGAGGAGCCCCGTTATCCCCTCCTCAGCTCAAGATGTGGGTTCCATTCCCTGCTTCGTTATGAAGGGATTCCCGGCATTCCCATCACATCTCAGGAAGAGGTGCTCCCCACAGGAGAGTTGAGAGGAACTTCAGGGATCTTGCCATCAGGCCACAAGTACGCAGAAGTCTCAATGCACTTCAGATGAACCTGATTTCCCTGCACTGCCTTGGCTGTCACCCCGCGGATTGACTCACCCCATGGTGGCATGTGTGACAGCAGTAGTGGCACCTCGAGGGAAAGCCACAGCTCATGTGTCAACGCGACACGTACCCTGACAGTACTGATAAAACTCAGGAGAAGAGCAAGTGTGCATGTCTCCTCTCGAGACGAGGCCTGACTCCCCTGTGGACACTCCGGAGGGACCCAAGTCCCATGTCAGCACATTCAAGGAAACCTCAGGGTCCGACTGCAGCTCCAGACGAGCACTTAGGACCCGCCACCGACTGGAAAGGAATCCCGAGAGGTCCGTCGCCATTCACACGGAGACTTTCCTCTCCTGAGGCCACAAGAGCGGGTCCCGGAGGTCCCCGTCATAACTTGAGAAGCAACTGCTGCAACTCGAGAAACACCAGGAGGTTCTCCCTTCCAGGCGCGTTCAGGTCCTTTTCCGCTGCCACATGTCGAGGGAAATCACACCTTTGGTCTTGGACCTCGAACGTGTCCTTCACTCCCTTGCTGAAACTCAAGAAGTTCCCCGCCACATGAGACTCCACTCGAGAGGAATCCCGACGGTCCCGCCAAAACAAGAGGATCCCCGTTGTCCAATTCTCAGCTCGAGATGAGGGTTCCTTTCCCTGCTTCATCGGGAAGGGATTCCCGGCGTTCCCGTTGCATCTCAGGAGGAGGTGCTCTCCACAGGAGAGTCGAGAGGAACTCCAGGGATCGTGCCATCAGGCCACAAGTACCCAGAAGTCTCATTCCACTCCGGATGAATCTGATTTCCTTGCACTGCCTCGACTGTCACCATGAGGATCGACTCACTCCATGGTGGCACGTGTGACAGCCCTGGTGGCACCTCGAGGAAAAGCCACAGATCTCTGTGCCAACGCTACAGAAAGCTGGACACTGCTGCTACAGCTCAGGAGGAGAGCGGTCTTACATGTCTCCACATGAGACAAAGCGTGACTCCCCTGTGGACACTCCGGAGGTACCCAAGTCCCATGTCAGCACTTTCGAGGAAATCTCCGGGTCAGGCCGCAGCTCCTAAAGAGGACATATTATCTGCCACCGACTGCAGAGGAATTCCGAGAGATCCCTCGCCATTTGCAGGACATTGTCCTCTCCTGAGGCCACACGAGCGGGTCCCTGAGGTCCCCATCGTAACTCGAGAAGGACCTGCCACATCTCGAGAAACACCAGGAGGTTCTCCCTTCCAGGAACGTTGAGGCCGTTTTCCGCTGCCGCATGTCGAGGGAAATCACACCATCCCTCTTGGACCAGGAAAAGTTCCTTCACTCCCTTGCTGCGACTCAAGAAGTTCCCCGAAACACGCGCCTCCACTTGAGAGGAACCCGAGGGTCCCCCTACAACTCAAGAGGAGCCCCAATATCCCCTCCTCATCTCGACATAAGGGTCCCTTTCCCTGCTTCGTCGGGAAGGGATTCCCGGTGTTCCTGTCGCATCTCAGGCGGAGGTGCGCTCCACAGGAGAATCGAGAGGAACTCCAGGGATCATGTCATCAGGCCACAAGTAACCAGAAGTCTCAATCCATTCCAGATGAACCTGATTTCCCTGCACTGCCTCGACTGTCCCCCCGAGGATCGACTCACCCCATGGTGGCACGTGTGACAGCCCTGGTGGCGCCTCGAGGGAAAGCCACAGATCGTTGTGGCAACGTGACAGGACGGCTGACAGGGCTTCTACAGCTCAGGGGGAGAGCCGCCGTGCATGTCTCCAATCAAAACGAGGCCTGACTCCCCTGTGGAAATTCCGGAGGGACCGAAGCCCCACGTCAGCACTTTCAAGGAAATCTCAGGGTCCGGCCGCAACTCCAGACGAGGACTTAGGCCCCGCCACCGACTGGAGAGTAATCCTGAGCGATCCCTCGCCACTCGCACCGAGCCTGGCCTCTTCTGAGGCCACACGAGCGAGTCTGTGAGTTCCCAGTTGTAACTCGAGAAGGACCTGCCTCAACTCGAGAAACACCAGGAGGTTCTGCCTTCCAGGCGCATTCAGGCCGTTTTCCGCTGCCGAATGTTGAGGGAAATCACACCTTACCGCTTGGACCTCAAAAGGGTCCTTCACTCCCTTGCTGCGACTCAAGAAGTTCCCCGACACACGCGCCTACACTGAGAGGAACCCCGAGGGTCCCGCCACAACTCAAGAGGAGCCCCATTGTCCCCTCCTCAGCTCGAGATGAGGGTTCCTTTCTCTGCTTCATCAGGAAGGGATTCCTGGCGTTCCCGTCGCATCTTAGGAGGAGGTGCTCTCCACAGGAGAGTCGAGAGGAACTCCAGGGATCATGCCATCAGGCCATAAGTACCCAGAAGTCTCAAAAAACTCCAGATGAACCTGATTTCCGGGCCCTGCCTCGACTGTCACCCCGAGGATCGACTCACCACATGATGACACTTGTGACAGCCGTGCTGGCAACTCGAGGGAAAGGCACAGATCCCTGTGTCAATGCGACAGGAAGCCTGACATTGCTGCTACAGCTCAGGAAGAGAGCTGGCGTGCATGTATCCACTCGAGACAAGGCCTGACTCCCCTGTGGACACTCTGCAGGGACCCAAGTCACATGTCAGCACATTCGGTGAAACTTCCGGGTCCGGCCGCAGCTCTGGATGAGTACATAGGAACCACCACTGACTGGAGAGGAATCCCGAGAGGCCCCTCGCTATTCGCATGGAGACTGGCAGCTCCTGAGGCAAAATGAGCCTGTCCCTGAGGTCCTCTTTGTAAATCGAGAAGGAACTGCCGGAACTCGAGAAACACCAGGAGGTTCTCACTTCCAGGCGCGTTGAGGCCCTTTTCCGCTGCCTCATGTTGAGGGCAATCACACCTTGCCTCTTGGACCTCAAAAGGGTCCTTCACTCCCTTGCTGCGATTCAAGAAGTTCACCGACACACCCGCCTCCACTCCCGAGGAATTCCGAGGGTCCTGCCACAACTCAAGAGGAGCTCCGTTGTCCCGTCTTCAGCTCGAGATGAGGGTTCCTTTCCCTGCATTGTCTGAAAGGGATTCCCGCCATTCCCGTTGCAACTCAGGAGAACGTGCTCTCCACAGGAGAGTCCAGAGGAACTCCAGGGATAGTGCCATCAGGCCACAAGTACCCAGAAGTCTCATTCCACTCCGGATGAATCTGATTTCCCTCACTGCCTCAACTGTCACCTCGTGGATCGACTCACCTCATGGTGGCACGTGTGACAACCCTGATGGCACCTCGAGGGAAAGCCACAGATCCCAGTGTAAACGCGACAGGAAGCCTGACAGTGCTGATACAGCTCAGGTGGAGAGCAGAAGTGCATGTCTTCACTCGAGACGAGGCCTGACTCCCCTGTGGACACTCCGGAGGTAGCCAAATCCCATGGCAGCACTTTCGAGGAAACCTCCGGGTCGGGCCTCAGCTCTGGACGAGGACTTAGGACGCGTCACTGACTGGAGAGGTATCCCGAGAGGTCCCTCGCCATTCGCACGGAGACTGGAGGCTCCTGAGGTCACACGAGCGGGTCACTAAGGTCCCCGTGGTAACTCGAGAAGGACCTGCCGCAACTCGAGAAACACCAGAAGTTCTCCATTGCAGGCGCGTTGAGGCCATTTTCTGCTGCCGCATTTCGAGGTAAATCACACCTTCCCTCTTGGAACTGGAAAGGTTCATTCATTCCCTTGCTGCAATTCAAGAATTTCCCCGACACACGTGCCTCCACTCGAGAGGAACCCCGAGGGCCCCGCCACAACTCAAGTGGAGTCCCGTTTTCCCCTCCTCAGCTCGAGATGAGGGTTCCTTTACCTGCTTCATCGGGAATGGATTCCCAGCGTTCCATTCGCATCTCAGGAGGAGGTGGTCTCCACAGGAGAGTGGAGAGGAATTCCAGGGATCATACCATCAGGCCACAAGTACCCAGAAGTCTCAATCCACTACAGATGAACCTGATTTCCCTGCACTGCCTCGACTGTCACCCCAAGGATCGACTCACCCCATGGTGGCACGCGGGACAACCCTGATGTGACCTCGAGGGAAAGCCACAGATCCCTGTGTCCACGTGACAGGAAGCCTGACAGAGCTACTACAGCTCCGGAGGAGAGCGGGCATGCATGTCTCCACTGGAGACGAGGCCTGATTCCCTTGTGGACACTCCGGAGGGATGCAAGTCCCATGTAAGCACTTTCGAGGAACCTCAGGTTCCGGCCGCAGCTCCAGACGAGGACAAAGGACCCGCCACCGAGTGGAGAGGAATCCCGAGAGGTCCCTCGTCATTCGCATGGATACTGGCCTCTCCTGAAGACACACGAGCAGGTCCCTGAGGTCCCCGTCGTAACTCGAGAAGAACCTGTCGCAACTCGAGAACGAACAAAAGTTCTTCATTCCAGGCTCGTGGAAGCCCTTTTCCTCTGCCGCATGTCAAGGGAAATCACACCTTCCCTCTTGGACCTCAAAAGGGTCTTTCACTCCCTTGCTGTGACTCAAGAAGTTCCCTGACAAGTGCACCTCCACTCGAGAGGAACCCCGAGGGTCCCGGCACAACTCAAGAGGAGCCCTGTTGTCCCCTCCTCAGCTCGAGATGAGGGTTCCTTTCCCTGCTTCATCGGGAAGGGATTCCCCGCATTCCTGTCGCATCTCAGGAGGAGGTGCTCTCCACAGGAGAGTTGAGAGGAACTCCAGGGATCATGCCATCAGGTCACAAGTACCCAGAATTCTCAATCCTCTCCAGATGAACCCGATGTCCGTCCACTGCCTCGATTGTCACCCTGAGGATCGACTCACCCTATGGTGGCACATGGGACAGCCCTGGTGGCACTTCGAGGGAAAGCAACATATCCCTGTGTCAACATGACAGGAAGCCTGACAGTGCAGCTACAGATCAGGAGGAGAGAGGGCGTCCATGTCTCCACTCGAGACAAGGCCTGAATCCCCTATGGACACTCCGGAGGGACCCAAGTCCCATGTCCGCACTTTCGGGGAAACCTCAGTGTCCGGCCTCAACTCCGGACGAGGGCTTAGGACCCGCCACCTAATGGAGAGGAATTCTGAGAGGTCCCTCGCCATTCGCACGAAACTTGGCCTCTCCTGAGGCCACACGAGCGGGTCCCTGAGGTCCCCGTCGGAACTTGAGAAGGGCCTGCCACCACTCGAGAAACACCAGGAGGTTCTCCCTTCCAGGCGTGTTGAGGCCCTTTTCTGCTGCCGCATGTTGAGGAAATCACACCTTACTTCTTGGACTTCGCAAGGGTCCTTCACTGCATTGCTGTGACTCAAGAAGTTCCCCGACAAACGTGCCTCAAGGCGAGAGGAACCCCGAGGTTCCCGCCACAACTCAAGAGGAGTCCCGTTGTCCCCTCCTCAGCACGAAATGAGGATTCCTTTCCGTGCTTCATCGGAAAGGGATTCACAGCGTTCCCATCGCATATTAGGAGGAGGTGCTCTCCACAGGAGAGTCTAGATGAACTCCAGGGATCGTGCTATCAGGCCACAAGTACCCAGAAGTCTCAATCCACTCCAGATGAACCAGTTTTCCCTGCAGTGCCTCGACTGTCACACCGAGGATCAACTCACACCATGGTTGCAGGTGTGACAGCAGTAGTGGCACCTCGAGGGAAAGCCACAGACCCCTGTTTCAACGCGACAGGAAGCCTGACTCTGCAGCTTCAGCTCAGGAGGAGAGCGGGCATCCATGTCTCCACCCGAGATGAGGCCTGACCACCCTGTGGACAATCTAGAGGGATCCAAGTCCCAAGTCAGCACTTTCGAGCAAAGCTCATGTTCTGTCCGCAGCTCTAGACGCGGATCGAGGACCCGCAACTGACTGGAGAGGAATACCGAGAAGTCCGTCTCCATTCGCACCGAGACTGGCCTCTCCTGAGGCCACTCGAACAGGTCCCTGAGGTCCCCATAATAACTCGAGAGGGACCTGCTGCAACTCGAAAAACACCAGGATGTTCTGCCTTCCAGGCGCGTTGAGGACATTTTCTGCTGCTGCATGTCGATTGAAATCACACCTTCCCTCTTGGACCTCCAAAGGGTCTTTCACTCCCTTGCTGCGACTCAATAAGTACCCTGACACACGCGCCTCCACTCGAAAGGAACCTGGACGGTCCCGCCACAACTCAAGAGGAGCCCCGTTGTCCCCTCTTCAGCTCGAGATGAGGGTTCCTTTCTCTGCTTCGTCGGGAAGGGATTCCCGGCATTCCCGTCGCATCTCAGGAGGAGGTGCTCTCCACCGAGAGTCGAGAGGAACTCCAGGGATCATGCTATCAGGCCACAGGTACCCAGAATTCTCAATCCACTCCAGAAGAACCAGATTTCCAAGCACTGCCTCGACTGTCACCCCCGGGATCGACTAACCCCCCATGGTGGCATGTGTGACACCTCTAGTGGCATCTCGAGGGAAAGCCACAGATCCCTGTGTCAAAGCGAAAGCAAGCCTGACAGTGCTGCTACAGCTCAGGAGGATAGCGGGCGTGCATGTCTCCACACCAGATGAAGCCTGACCACCCTGTGGACACTCCAGAGGGACCCAAGTCCCATTTCAGTACGTTCGAGGAAACCTCAGGTTCCGGCCGCAGCTCCAGATGAGGACAGAAGACCCGCGACTGACTGGAAAGGAATCCTGAGAAGTCCCTCGACATTCGCACGGAGCCTAGCCTCTTCTGAGGCCACATGAGTGGGTCCCTGAGGTTCCCATTGTAACTCGAGAAGGACCTGCCGCAACTCGAGAAACACCAGGAGGTTCTCCCTTCCAGGCCCGTTGAGGCCCTTTTCCGCTGCCGCATGTCGAGGGAAATCACACCTTCCCTATTGGACCTCGAAAGGGTCCTTCACTCCCTTGCTGTGACTCAATAAGTTNGTGGGTCCGTGAATTTCCAGTCGCAACTCGAGAAGGACCTTCCGCAACTCCAGAAACACCAGGAGGTTCTGCCTTCCAGGCGCATTGAGGCCCTTTTCTGCTGCCGCATGTTGAGGGAAATCACACCTTCCCTCTTGGACCTCGAAAGGGTCCTTCACTCCCTTGATGTGACTCAAGAAATTCCATGACACACGCGACTCCACTCGACAGGAACCCGAGGGTCCCGCCACAACTCAAGAGGAGTCTCGTTGTCCCTTCCTCAGCTAGAGATGAGAGTTCCTTTCCCGGCTTCATCGGAAAGGGATTCCCGGCATTCCCTTCGCATCTCAGGAAGAGGTGGTCTCCACAGGAGAATCGAGAGGAACTCCAGGGATCATGCCATCAGGCCACAAGTACCCAGAAGTCTCAATCCACTACAGATGAACCTGATTTCCCAGTACTACCTCGACTGTCCCACAGAGGATGGACTTACCCCATGATGGCACGTGTGACAACCCTGATGGCACCTGGAGGGAAAGCCACAGATCCCAGTGTAAACGTGACAGGAAGCCTGACAGTACTGATACAGCTCAGGTGGAGAGCAGAAGTGCATGTCTTCACTCGAGACGAGGCCTGACTCCCCTGTGGACACTCCGGAGGTAGCCAAATCCCATGGCAGCACTTTCGAGGAAACCTCCGGGTCGGGCCTCAGCTCTGGACGAGGACTTAGGACGCACCACCGACTGGAGAGGAATCCCGAGAGGTCCCTCGCCATTCGCATGGAGACTGGAGGCTCCTGAGGCCACACGAGCGGGTCACTGAGGTCCCCGTGGTAACTCGAGAAGGACCTGCCGCAACTCGAGAAACACCAGAAGTTCTCCATTGCAGGCGCGTTGAGGCCATTTTCTGCTGCCGCATTATGAGGGAAATCACATCTTCCCTCTTGGAACTGGAAAGGTTCCTTCATTCCCTTGCTGCAATTCAAGAATTTCCCCGACACACGCGCCTCCACTCGAGAGGAACCCCGAGGGCCCCGCCACAACTCAGGTGGAGTCCCGTTGTCCATTCCTCAGCTCGAGATGAGGGTTCCTTTACCTGCTTCATCGGGAATGGATTCCCAGCGTTCTGTTCGCATCTCAGGAATGGGCCTCAGCTCTGGACGAGGACTTAGGACGCGTCACCGACTGGAGAGTTATCCCGAGAGGTCCCTCGCCATTCGCACGGAGACTGGAGGCTCCTGAGGCCACACGAGCGGGTCACTGAAGTCCCCGTGGTAACTCGAGAAGGACCTGCCGCAACTCGAGAAACACCAGAAGTTCTCCATTGCAGGCGCGTTGAGGCCATTTTCTGCTGCCGCATTACGAGGGAAATCACACCTTCCCTCTTGGAACTGGAAAGGTTCCTTCATTCCTTTGCTGCAATTCAAGAATTTCCCCGACACACGCGCCTCCACTCGAGAGGAACCCCGAGGGCCCCACCACAACTCAAGTGGAGTCCCGTTGTCCATTCCTCAGCTCGAGATGAGGGTTCCTTTACCTGCTTCATCGGGAATGGATTCCCAGCGTTCCGTTCGCATCTCAGGAGGAGGTGGTCTCCACAGGAGAGTGGAGAGGAATTCCAGGGATCATGCCATCAGGCCACAAGTACCCAGAAGTCTCAATCCACTACAGATGAACCTGATTTCCCTGCACTGCCTCGACTGTCACCCCAAGGATCGACTCGCCCCATTGTGGCACGCGGGACAACCCTGATGTGACCTCGAGGGAAAGACACAGATCCCTGTGTCAACATGACAGGAAGCCTGACAGAGCTACTACAGCTCCAGAGGAGAGCGGGCGTGCATGTCTCCACTGGAGACGAGGCCTGATTCCCCAGTGGACACTCCGGAAGGACGCAAGTCCCATGTAAGCACTTTTGAGGAAACCTCAGGTTCCGGCCGCAGCTCCAGAGGAGGACAAAGGACCCGCCACCGACTGGAGAGGAATCCCGAGAGGTCCCTCGCCATTCGCATGGAGACTGGCCTCTCCTGAAGCCTCACGAGCAGGTCCCTGAGGTCCCCGTTGTAACTCGAGAAGAACCTGCCGCACTCGAGAAAGAACAGAAGTTCTTCATTCCAGGCTCGTGGAAGCCCTTTTCCTCTGCCGCATATCAAGGGAAATCACACCTTCCCTCTTGGACCTCAAAAGGGTCTTTCACTCCCTTGCTGTGACTCAAGAAGTTCCCCAACAAATGCGCCTCCACTGGAGAGGAACACCGAGGGTCCCGGCACAACTCAAGAGGAGCCCCGTTGTCCCCTCCTCAGCTCGAGATGAGGGTTCCTTTCCCTGCTTCATCGGGAAGGGATTCCCCGCGTTCCTGTCGCATCTCAGGAGGAGGTGCTCTCCACAGGATTGTTGAGAGGAACTCCAGGGATCATGCCATCAGGCCACAAGTACCCAGAACTCTCAGTCCTCTCCAGATGAACCCGATGTCCGTGCCCTGCCTCGATTGTCACCCCGAGGATCAACTCACCCTATGGTGGCACATGGGACAGCCCTGGTGGCACTTCGAGGGAAAGCAACATATCCCTGTGTCAACGTGACAGGAAGCCTGACAGTGCTGCTACAGATCAGGAGGAGAGAGGGTGTGCATGTCTCCACTGGAGACAAGGCCTGAATCCCCTATGGACACTCCGGAGGGACCCAAGTGCCATGTCAGCACTTTCGAGGAAACCTCAGGGTCCGGCCTCAACTCCGGACGAGGGCTTAGGACCCGCCACCTAATGGAGAGGAATTCTGAGAGGTCCCTCGCCATTCGCATGGAACCTGGCCTCTCCTGAGGCCACACGAGCGGGTCCCTGAGGTCCCCGTCGTAACTTGAGAAGGGCCTGCCACCACTCGAGAAACACCAGGAGGTTCTCCCTTCCAGGCGCATTAAGGCCCTTTTCTGCTGCTGTTTGTTGAGGGAAATCACACCTTACTTATTGGACTTCGCAAGAGTCCTTCACTGCATTGCTGTGACTCAAGAAGTTCCCCGACAAACACGCCTCAAGGCGAGAGGAACCCCGAGGTTCCCGCCACAACTCAAGAGGAGCCACGTTGTCCCCTCCTCAGCTCGAGATATGGGTTCTTTCCCTGCTTCGTCAGGAAGGGATTCCAGGCATTCCCGTCGCATCTCAGGAGGAGGAGCGCTCCACAGGAGAATCGAGAAGAACTCCAGGGATCGTCCCATCAGGACACAAGTACCCAGAAGTCTCAATCCACTCCAGTTGAACCAGATTTTCCTGCACTGCCTCGACTGTCACCTTGAAGATCGACTCACTCCATGGTGGCACGCAGGACAGCCCTAGTGGGACCTCGAGGGAAAGCCACAGACCCCTCTGTCAACACAACAGGAAGCCTGACAGTGCTGCTACAGCTCAGGAGGAGAGCAGGCATGCATATTTCCACTCGAGACGAGGCCTGACTCCCCTGTGGACACTCCGGGGGGACCCAAGTCCCATGTCAGCACTTTTGAGGAAACCTCAGGGTCCGGCCGTAGCTCCAGACGAGGACTTAGGGCCTGCCACCGATTGGAGAGGAATCCCGAGAGGTCCCTCGCCATTTGCACGGAGCCTGGCCTCTCCTGAGGCCACACGAACGGTTCCCTGAGGGCCCGCAGTAACTCGAGAAGGACTTGCCGCAACTCGAGTAACACCAGAATTTTTCCCTTCCAGGCACTTTGAGGCCCTTTTCCGCTGTCGCATGTCAAGGGAAATCACACCTTCCTTCTTGGTCCTCGAAAGGGTCCTTCACTCCCTTGCTTTGACTCAAGAAGTTCCCCGACACACACGCCTCCACTCGAGAGGAACCCCGAGGGTCCCGTCACAACACCAGAGGAGCCCCTTTGTCCCCTCCTCAGCTCGAGATGAGGGTTCCTTTTTCATCTTTGTTAGGAAAGGATTCCCGGCATTCCCGTCGCATCTCAGGAGGAAGTGCTCTCCACACAAGAGTCGAGAGGAACTCCCGAGATCGTGCCATCAGGCCACAGGTACCCAGAAATCTCAATCCACTCCAGATGAACCAGATTTCCCTGCACTGCCTTGACTGTCACATCGAAGATCAACTCACCCCATGGTGGCACGTGTGACAGCCCTGGTGGCACACGAGGGAAGCCACAGACCCCTGTTTCAATGTGACAGGAAGCCTGACAGTGCTGCTACAGCTCTGGAGGAGAGCAGGCGTGCATGTCTCCACTCGAGACGAGGCCTGACCACCCTGTGGACACCAGAAAGGGATGCAAGTCCCATGCAGCACATTCGATCAAATCTCAGGTTCTGGCCTCAGCTCCAGACGCGGACCTAGGACCCGCCACCGACTAGAGAGGAATCCCGAGAAGTCCCTCGCCATTTGCATGGAGACAGGCCTCTCCTGAGGCCACACTAACAGGTCCCTGAGGACCCCGTCGTAACTCGAGAAGGACGGGCTGCAACCCGAGAAACACTGGGAGGTTCTCCCTTCCAGGTTCGTTGAGCCCCTTTTCTGCTGCTGCATTTTGAGCGAAATCACACCTTCCTCTTGGACCTGGAAAGGGTCCTTCACTCCCTTGGTGTGAATCAAGAAGATCCCCAAAACACGCGCCTCCACTTGAGAGGAACCTCGAGGGTCCCGCAACAACTCAAGAGGAGCCCCGTTGTCCCCTCCTCCGCTCGAGATGAGGGTTGCTTTCTCTGCTTCGTTGGGAAGGGATTCCCGGCGTTGCTGTCGCATCTCAGGAGGAAGTGCTCTCCACATGAGAGTCGAGAAGAACTCCAAGGATCGTGCTATCAGGCCACAAGTATCAAGAAGTCTCAATCCACTCCAGATGAACCTGATTTCCCTGCACTGCCTCGACTGTCACCTCGAGGATCGACTACCCCCATGGTGGCACGTGTGAGAGCCCTGGTGGCATCTCGAGGGAAAGCCACAAATCCCTGTGTCAACACAACAGGAAGCCTGACAGTGCTGCTACCGCTCAGGAGGAGAGCAGGCGTGCATGTCTCCACTCGAGACGAGGCCTGACCACAATGTGGACACTCCAGAGGGACCCAAGTCCCATGTCAGCACATTCGAGCAAAGCTCAGGGTCCGGCCGCCACTCCAGACGTGGACCTAGGACCCGCCACCGACTGGAGAGGAATGCCGAGAGGTTCCTCGCATTCGCACGGAGACTGGCCTCTCATGAGGCCAAACGAGCAGGTTCCTGAGGTCCCTGTCGTAACTCGAGAAGGACCTGCTGCAACTCGTGAAACACCAGGAGGTTCTTCTTTCCAGGCGCCTTGAGGCCGTTTTCTGCTACTGCATGTCAAACGAAATCACACCTTCCCTTTGGACCTCGAAAGGATCCTTCACTTTCATGCTGCAACTCAAGAAGTTCCCTGACACACGCGCCTCCAATGGACAGGAACCCCAAGGGTCCCGCCACAACTCAAGAGGAGTCCCGTTGTCCCCTCCTCAGCTCGAGATGAGGGTTCCTTTCTCTGCTTCGTCAGGAAGGGATTCCCAGCGTTCCCGTCGCATCTCAGGAGGAGGTGCTCTCCACACGAGAGTTGAGAAGAACTTCAGGGAATATGCTATCAGGCCACAGGCACCCAGCATTCTCAATCCACTCCAGAAGAACCAGATTTCCAAGCACTGCCTCGACTGTCACCCCCAGGATCGACTAATCCCCATGGTGGCACGTGTGACACCTCTAGTGGCATCTCGAGGGAAAGCCACAGATCCCTGTGTCAAAGTGAAAGCAAGCCTGACAGTGCTGCTACAGCTCAGGAGGAGAGCGGGCATGCATGTCTCCACTCGAGACGAGGCCTGACCACCCTGTGGACACTCCAGGGGGACCCAAGTCCCATTTCAGTACGTTCGAGGAAACCTCAGGTTCTGGCCGCAGCTCCAGACGAGGACAGAAGACCCACGCCCGACTGGAGAGGAATCCTGAGAAGTCCCTCGACATTCGCACGGAGCCTGGCCTCTCCTGAGGCCACACGATCGGGTCCGTGAGGTCCCTGTCGTAACTCGAGAAGGACCTCCTGCAACTCAAGAAACATCAGGAGGTTCTCCCTTCCAGGCGGGTTGAGGCCCTTTTCTGCTGCCGCATGTCGAGGGAAATCACACCTTCCCTGTTGGACCTCGAAAGCTTCCTTCACTCCCTTGCTGCAGCTCAAGAAGTTCCCCAGTAAATGCGTCTCCACTCGAGAGGAACCCCGAGGGTCCCGCCACAACTCAAGAGGAGCTCCGTTGTCCCCTCCTCAGATCGAGATGAGGGTTCCTTTCTCTGCTTCTTTGGGAAGGGATCCCCCGCATTCCCATCGCATATCAGGAGGAGGTGCTCTCCACAGGAGAGTCGAGAGGAACTCCAGGGATCATGCCAAGAATCCTGAGAAGTCCCTCGACATTCGCACGGAGCCTGGCCTCTCCTGAGGCCACACGATCGGGTCCGTGAGGTCCCTGTCGTAACTCGAGAAGGACCTCCTGCAACTCAAGAAACATCAGGAGGTTCTCCCTTCCAGGCGGGTTGAGGCCCTTTTCTGCTGCCGCATGTCGAGGGAAATCACACCTTCCCTGTTGGACCTCGAAAGCTTCCTTCACTCCCTTGCTGCAGCTCAAGAAGTTCCCCAGTAAATGCGTCTCCACTCGAGAGGAACCCCGAGGGTCCCGCCACAACTCAAGAGGAGCTCCGTTGTCCCCTCCTCAGATCGAGATGAGGGTTCCTTTCTCTGCTTCTTTGGGAAGGGATCCCCCGCATTCCCATCGCATATCAGGAGGAGGTGCTCTCCACAGGAGAGTCGAGAGGAACTCCAGGGATCATGCCATCATGCCACAAGTACCCAGAAGTCTCAATCCACTCCAGATGAACCTGATTTCCCTGCACTGCCTTGACTGTCACCCCGAGAATCGACTCAACCCATGGTGGTACTTGTGACAGCCCTGGTGGCACCTGAAGCGAAAGCCACATATCCCTGTGTCAATGTGATAGGAAGCCTGACAGTACTGCTACATCTCAGGAGGAGAGCGGGCGTGCATGTCTCCATTCGAGACGAGGCCTGACCACCCTGTGGACACTTCAGAGGGACGCAAGTTCCATGTCAGCACTTTCGAGGAAAGCTCAGGCTCGGGGACTTATATTTGCTCCAGGGTCCCGTCCCAGAGCTGTTTCCCTGCCTCCACACTTTGCTGGCCCAGCTTGCTGAGCCTGGAAGGCCCTTTTCTTTCCCACATGCCAGGGATACAGGGCAGGCTCGGCCTGTGCCGCGCCGCGGGGTTGTCTCCTCACACTGGAGCTGCCGTTCACGTACACCTTCCCTCTTGCCGTGGGGGAAATCCAAGGGCAAGGAGCACACAGTCTGGCTTTGTCCCTCCTCCTGCTGCCCCCAGGACAGAGCCAGACATTGGTATGCCAGCTAAAGAGAGTAATAAATGCATGCAGAGTCGTGGTAGCTGGACGCCTCCATCAGCGCACATCGATAATGTGGACAGTCAACCCCGAAAGACGAGTGGCAAAACCCAGACACTGCATATGAGAAACCAATATGCTCTTCTAAAAAATAATTTCTCTCTCTTAACCTTCACAACTATGTATTATTCTCTACATTTGATGTTAGAGGAAACTGATGTTCTGAGAGGTAGAGGCTGTTGTCCAAGTCTCCAGAGCCTGTAAGAAACAAGGATGGGTTTGAAATCTAGATCTGAAAAGGCCCTCGGTCCTTTAGCTGTGAGGAGATCAGCTGTGTGTGGCCTTGTGGCTTCTTGCAAACACAAGTGCCCTTAGAAGGAGCCATGCATAAAATAGATTCCTTAATTCATTTCACTCATTCGTCAAGTGTCTACGGGCTAAATGACACGGACTCGAAAGCGAGTAATAACAAACTTGTACTTTGGGATTATGGTGTGTCCAACACTGCACTGAAAAGGGGCTTGACACCTCTCTGCCAATCCCCTAAGCGATGGCATGAAGCAGGGACACCATGGTGTCTATTCCACAGGAAAGGATAATGATACTCAGAGAGGCTGAGTGGCTGACCCAAGAAAGCCCAGCCAGCGCCCGCACACGGCAGAGCCTACCTGGGAAGCTCGCCAGAGCCCCTGGACCCCACCACCATCCTTGCCAGCACTCCGGTGGGTGCAGCACCCAGAATATCATGTTCCCTCTTCCTGCCTTAGGATCTCATCGAGACCTTGAAGTCGGAGCTGAGTGGCAAGTTCGAGAGGCTCATCGTAGCCCTCATGTACCCTCCATACAGATACGAAGCCAAGGAGCTATACGATGCCATGAAGGTAACCAAGCAAGTTGGTTGGTTGGGGACTGAATCAGGGGATGACGCCCAGGACTCCTTTCCCCAGAGAGCTTGGCACAGGGAGCTCCAAGCTCTCCTTGAGCCACCGTTTGGAATGAGCTCAGCAAGCTGGGAGCTTGCTGCTCATGAGACCACAGAACGCATTTCAGGACTTAGTAGAACATAGGTTCTTCTGTCTCAGAGCAGAAAGAATTTGGTGAGAGGCAAAGTGACAGATAAGAAGTGATTCATTAGAATAGAAAGCTTGTGAGGCGAAGTGGGTTACAGTTTTATAATCAAAGGAAAAGTGGGGAGGGGGAGAAGACCACCTCTTCCTCATTCTTGACAGGACGTCAGACTTCAATCATCATTTCCTCCTCCACGATGGGCGGGGGATTTTCTTGTCCTTAAATAGTCAAACCGGAACTGTCATGAAACAGTGGAAATGAGCAAAAAGGCTGTAACGTATACTAAAATGTGGTAAATCATCTCCATATAGTTTTCAATATACGGTCTCCTTTTCCTTAAATTTTGTTTTTAGTGCAGGCAGAAGAGCCTGTCCTAGGAATCATTAGCTTACCGAGCCCACTGGGCAGGATGTGGGTCTCACGCCACCACTGTTTCCCTGTTGGGGGAGTGTCTCACACTTCTGTGGCATAGCTTTGTTGCTAAGCGAGGCTGCTTGGCTTTGGGGTTAAGCAAACCTGTTTTCCTGAGTGATCGTTAACTTACAGGGGTCTCCCATACCTTTTTCTCTGTTGACCATCCCCTAGTGGGATTAACTATTTAATCATCTACTTTGTCCCTTTACTCTGTTCCTGTCACTCAGACTGCCACCAAACAGACTGACCTCCTGCGTCACCTGGTCTTGATAAAGCCAAAGTCGGTCTTCTCGGGACACCACTAGACCAGGTGTGCAGGAATCAGGAACCAGCCTCTGCTGTCTCGTGCCTGGTTCTCCAGCTTCCCTTTACTTCCCATTGCTCCTTTTGCATCTGAAGGTAATTCAGGAGTCAGGACCAAGGAACAATAATCATAGCCATGGAAAGGTCACTTGCTGTGTACACGGACCTGCTGGGCATTTTACATCTATTATCTCCAGCCCCGGGTGGGGGTGATTTATTATCCCTGTGTCCTGATGAGGATCCTTAGGCTCAGGGAGGTCGAGCAACCTGTTTGGGACCACCCAGCTATGGAGGGGCAAGCTGAGACACAGTTTTCCCATCACATCACTTGCCCATAACAGCCACCACTGGAGGCAAATGCAGGTGTCTCCTCCTGCAGTAACATCCTCCAGCAGAGGCCTCCCAGCAGAGCAATGACGAGTTCTTCCTAAGGCTCTTCCTCGTGCCTCTTGACAAAAAAGGGTGTGGACACAGCAGGAGGATGCAAACGGCCCTTTCCAGTAAGCAGAGATTTTTATCCACAGGGCATAGGAACCAAAGAGGGTGTCATTATCGAAATTCTGGCCTCTCGGACCAAGAACCAGCTGCGGGAGATAATGAAGGCATACGAGGAAGGTAAGGGGGTTGTCAAGAAGAGAAGATGTGGGTCCTGCGTTAAAGGCTAGCTTGGGACTGGCCATGAGCTTTGGCAGCGTAGCAAGGAATAAGAGACAAGAAGTGTACTGGGTCTCATTGAAAAGGACTCTTTCTGGGTGTTTCCACACATGGGTGCTGAGCACCCACTGTGTTCCAAATCCCATGCCACAGTGAGGTCAGATATGGCTCAGGCTTAGCTGCTAAGCTCCCTAAACTCACAGGCTGCTTGCTGGAGACACTAAACTCTGCCCCTTGAGAGTATGGCAGTAGGGCCACAAACTTTTTCAGCAGTGGGTGGTGGGGCTGGTACCTTCCTGGCTGCGCATAGGCTGACCCCAGGGACCATGCAGGACCCCATTTCAGCAGTGGGGATGTGGAGCCAGAGCTAGCTATCATGGAGTCCATGGTATGCAAGGCAAAGCCCCTCTTCCTCAAGGTCTGCCTGGTGAGGAGTCTGTCTGAAGGTTCTGGCTTTGATGAGCCACATGATGAATTGGAGCTTCATCAGGCTCTCTGGACTGGCCCACCGCTGTGTTTTGAGCCTACCCAGCAACCCATGTCACTTCCTTGCTCTGGACAACAACCAGTGGGGAGCCCCTGCTACTCAGACACTTGCACAGTGCAGACAGTCTGTACTAAAGACTCGTCCTTCCTAGAAGGCTTTAGTCAGGAGAAGCATGGGAAACGGGGCTGAGAGGAGAAGAGCAGGTCCAAGTTTCACGGCCCTGATCCCCTGCAGACTATGGGTCCAACCTGGAAGAAGACATCAAAGCAGACACCAGCGGCTACCTGGAGAGGATTCTGGTGTGCCTCCTGCAGGTATCACAGCCCTGGATCCCGGGAACCCCTGGTCTGGGGGATCCCAACCACTCCCCACTCCCAGAGAGCAGCTCTCGGCCAGAGCTGCTGGGGTTGGGTGAGGTGGGGGCAAGGGTACGGAGCAACCACTGGGGCCTGGGCTCACCGGCTTCATCCCAGCATGGTAGGAAGGTCCTCACTGCAGAACCCTGCACCTCTCCAGGAAGCAGAAGAAGAGGGCACATCGTTGGGCAGGTCCTGACCACCAGGCCCCATGCCAGGCATAGCACTTACTTTTGCTCAATGAATTCCCCATCCCCCTCGGGGCATTTCTTACAACTCTCATTTTACAGTTGAGAGAGCCAAGGCCCAGAGAGGATAACTGTCTGCCTGCCCGCCCAGCGGCCCCCTCTGCCCAGGTCGCTCTGCTCAGCCAGCCCACCTTACAGAGTCACCTCTCCTGTTCCTAGGGCAGCAGAGATGACTTGAGTGGTTATGTGGACCCAGGATTGGCCCTGCAAGATGCCCAGGTGAGGCTCCCCCTCAGCAGCTTCTGCCTTCCTGGCCACCTGGCCCCACCCTCTGCCATCTAGATCCAGGCGGGGCAGCGGGGGAGGAGGGGGTTTTCTGATGACGCTAGGCTGAGACCCAACTCCGCTCTCGACTCTGGGGATGCTGGGCCTCCGAGGCCCAGATGTGGACTTCCAGGTCTCTATAGATCCGCCCGCCGGCAGAGCGCTTATAACTGCCTAGAGTCAGAGTGAAGCCCAGGGCGAGGCAAGAGCAGCCCGAAGAAGAGAATCTAACCATGGGGGCAGCAGGCTCCCCGTCAAAAAGATGCTCAAGCAGAGGAGAATGCCGGCCTGGCAGGGTGGACCGAGGGTGGTCCCTCACCCCCCTGCTCACCTTCACTGGTGGCCATGGGTGTCCCAATGCCAGGACCTGTACGCAGCGGGTGAGAAGATCTGTGGGACGGATGAGATGAAGTTCATCACCATCCTCTGCACACGCAGCGCCACACACCTGCTGAGAGGTATGCGGGAGGCAGGGAGGCAACGTCGGGACCAGGAGGGGCGGGCACCTCTCCCTCCGTACTGAATCCTGTGTGTGACCACGTCAGGACATGGAGCTGGGGAGAGGGCTGAGGATCCGGGACCCTGTGCCCAGCAACCAAGTGGAAGTCAGGGGTGGTGAACTGACGCATAGTCTCTGATGTAAGATGTCGGGGGATGTCAGGCTGAGGGCACATGTCGGCTAAGAGAAGGCTCTCTCCACAGTGTTTGAGGAATATGAGAAAATTGCCAACAAGAGCCTTGAGGACAGCATCAGGAGTGAGACCCACGGGTCGCTGGAGGAGGCCATGCTCACAGTAGGTGAGAGACGGAGCTCCACGCTCAGGCCCACGTGTGTCTCAGTGGAGGGGCAGCATCAGAGGGCAAAGGGCCCAGAGCTCAATGGCCAGTGGTGGGTCCCTGTGCTCACCACCAGTGAAGGTGAACCTCCATATCAGCCCCCACTCGGCACGTACCATCCACCCAGGACACTGGAGCTACTAGGGAAGACCCGGAGTCCTCAGTGTGCTCTGTGCTGCCCGAGGTCGCTCCCCGTGCGGCGCGTGTAGTCCCCAGCACTGTGTATGTCCTTGTGTGTGAGTATGTGTGTGAAGGTGTCTGCGTACGTGAATGTATGTGTATGCACACGTTTGCAGGATTGTGCAAGACCCAGGGGCTATGCTCACCCGCTGCAGCTACACAGAGAACATTCTGGCTTTGATTGTGAAGGTCCGAAAAAGCCAACTAGCGGGACCTCAGCCAGGGGTCTGTTCCCTGCCTTGATTGCTGACTGAAGAAATGATGAAGTGTAGTCGGAGTCCAGACTGAGTGATAGGTGGTCTGACGCTAGGGGAACACTCAGAGCAGGAGGTCAGATTCATGTCGGAGGACCCATTCCAGGGCGCATCCTGGGGTCCAGAGCCAAAGTGACGGGCAGAAGAGTCATTGCAGAATGAAGACCTGAGGCCCAGAGCAGGGGGCCTTCCCTCCTCCCTCCCGTGATAGAGCCACGGTCACCTCCACGCCAGGTTGTCCCCACTGGTTGCCAAGTAGCCTGGGAGCTTCACAGTATGTCCTGGTCCCTAAAAGTTGATTGGGACATCTGACACTCCCCAGCCACCTCTGAGGGCTGTGATCAGTCTAATCTATGCCAGAGCAACCAAACACTACCCATACTCCAGTCTCAGCCTCCATGGGCGGCCCCTGCCTTTAAACAACTCCCAAATACAATCGACAAGGCAAGGAAAAGCAAGACCATGCGGTGCCCTTCTGGGCACCTCCTGTTGATTACTCCTGAAGACTCACATCACAGTCTTCACATGTGAACAGGGCAAGGCAGGGAGATCAAGTCACTAACACACAGCACCGTCAGGCTGGGTTCTAACTCATGCCTGTCTCCCTCAGAGCCCTCCTCTTTCTGCTGCCTTGGATCAAAACGCCAACCTCCCCACCCAGACACTCAGTCTCTAAGGCAGCATCCATGAAAGAGAGTGTGGGGCCAGGTGCTCTGGGCCAGGCCCCATCTGTCACAGGGGAATTCAATCTGCAGGGGTCCTCTGACAAGTGACACTCAGAGGCCAGTGGTCACCGGAATGGTGGCTCCTCCTTGGAGCTGGGCGGACGGACTCTCAGTGAAGCCATCTCCGGAATGTAAGAGCCCAGGGCCTCCCTTGGTGGAGCTGTGGGCTGATGGGCCAGACCAACCCTGTGGGCCCCCGTGCGTTTCACATCCTGCCCTTTGGTCTGCCTGCTCTGGGCCTTTGCACCTGGGCTTCCCTCTCTGCCCCACCCCTCCTGGCACAAAGCCCTTCAGGACCAGGCAGAGCACCCATACATAGGCCAAGGTGGGCACAACCCTTAGGACCCAAAACAAGACACAAATAAGTGAACGTGTGCACAGCGCTACCACAGCCCCTGGTTGCTAACAGAGCTTTCCTGTTTGCCAGTGAAGTGCACCCGGAACCTGCACAGCTACTTTGCGGAGCGCCTTTACTTCGCCATGAAGGTAACTGCTTTGTTTCCTGTGTGCCCGACCCTCAGTCCTACATGGCACCAGTCGCAAAGCCAAGGAGCTCAGAGCCACCACCCAGTTCTTCCACACTTGGGTCTCCTCTTATCCCACCCTCTTGTGGATGAGGCTGGTTTTTGTTCTCAGTGGGCAAGTCAGGCTAGGGAAGGGAAGCCGCATCTCCTGAAGGCTGGATTTGAGCAGGTGGCCCTCCCAGGTGTTCACGGCCCTGAACTTTTACCACAGTTCTTTGACACTTCATGGTGCAACCCGCCCCTCCCATCTGCCCTCCCAGAGATGACGAAACCGTGGTCAAGGTCACAGAGCTGATACATGGCAAAGCCTTGATTTGAACCCAAGTCAGTTCAATTGTCCTTTTTAATTTATTTTATTTAGTCATTATTGTCCAAGTGGCTTCCTTGAGAAAGCACAGGATTGTCAGGAGGTCAAGGCACCCTTTGAATGGACACATTCAACTTTCTTGCGTGTGCCAGAGTGCCGATCTGGGTTTGCCTGTTGTCCAAAGGCTGCACTAGTCACTCAGACAGCTGTTCAAATGCTCATATTAGGTGCAGGCTGTGGTATCTGGAACCACACTGGAAGATAGATAGTCAAAATAATTCCTGAAGGTTAAGGTGAGGTAAAGGTGCCCACCTTTTCCAACTGATGGTTGTTAACATCGCCTGAAGCAAGAACCCCAAGCCCTCTGGCTACATCTGGCCAGGGAAATGAAAAAGAGTGTGGGATACTTGTGGCCACGTGGCTCCTTATGACATAAGAGTATTCAAGGATGAAAGTGAGAGGGAGGGTCCTGTTTGTGAATTGTCCAGTTAAGCAGAGTTCATGATGTTGCTGCCCTAGGAAGAGGTCTTATTCCTGGAGCAAAGAGAATTTTGTGTCCAGAATCAAATCAAACACACACTGCAGCCTGGGGCATTTGGCTACTAATAAGAAGCAGTATGAGCAGTGAGCAAGAAGGGATCAAGGGATCCCCTAGTCCATCCTTCTAGTGCTTCACTGTCCTTCCTGTTTCCCGTTTCCCCATCCCCTACAAAAGCCCCCTGGACCCAACATAGACTTATCCTTGTCACAGAGATGGACCAGGAAGGCAGGAAGTGACGGCTGATTGCTGTGTTTTATCCAGGGAGCAGGGACTCTGGATGGGACCCTGATAAGAAACATCGTTTCCAGGAGTGAGACTGACTTGAATCTTATCAAGAATCAGTTCAAGAAGATGTACGGCGAGACCCTCAGCAGCATGATCATGGTGAGTCACGAGCTCCCAATTCTAACACCAGTTTGAAACAGAGACCTTGCTGGGAAACCTGAATGCTGTGATTAGTGCCATCAGTCACATGTGTCCATCCCTCCCCAGGGAGTATCACACTTGCATTCACTGCTGTGTGGTATGTACAGGGATCCGCAAGGAGGCCGGTGTGACTAGTGGAGGTCCCTGTTCACCCAGAAAGTTAGCTTTGCCTTTGCGTTATAGTTACCCCTTTGAAAACGACACAGCAAATCCTTGCAGAAGGAACCATAGCTGAGAGTCAGTGAGAGTATGTAGTTTAGTAGGAATTGAGGAGTAGCATTCAAATACAGATTTAAGTAATCCTGGCAGCAACACTTAAAGGAGATAAATCACATGAGCTTCAGTGGGTTGCCTAACATGATTCCCATTAGTGAACGTTCTAGGGTTGAGAAAACGCAGAGCAATTATCACACTGCTGTAACTTCAAGAGAAATAGCTCTTCTAGCTGTTAATGTCAATTGAGGCCTTGACAGTTTCATTAATGAAAGTCAAGTCATGAGAAATATATCCCTAAGTCTTCACTGGCTACTAGTCAAGTCTCTAGTTATTCTACAAATGCCTATTGTTCACTATACTTTGCAAGAAACACATGGCTTATGAGATGTTAAAAAGACATTTTCCCTTTCAGAAGTTTCAGAATGCAGCAATAGGTGGCCAGGGTGCGGGGTCGGGGGGTGCTTGGTGGCAGTATGAAGAGCCTGAAGTGGAAAACAAGGAAAGATAGGTGCCAGTGTCGGGGGCAGTGGCATAGGAACCAGTACAAGCATGTGCCAGACTCCCCCGACGCAGCACAGCCCCTAGTAATAAGAGCTCCTGATGGGGGTGACTCCAAGCCAGGCCAATGTCCTTCTAACCAAACTCCCTTCTAAATCTCATGTCCCTCCTGTCCTCAGGAAGACACAAGCGGTGACTACAAGAATGCCCTGCTGAACCTGGTGGGCAGCGACCTCTGAAGCCTCAGAAGGACAAGAGCAAAGGCCAAGAAGGTGGAGTCGCTAGGTCCTGCTTGCTCAGCCTTGGCCATGGATGGGGGTAGGGGTGGGGGAAGCCACAGCACACCTTTCAGTCTTCTATCTCCCAGCTTCTAGCACTTTCCACCTGGTTTCTCTGATCCAGAAAGAAGGATCAGCCTGGGACTCGTACCTCTACTGTCCTTCCAAGTCAATTCCAGGTGTGAGCACATTGCCAACCTTAGGATATACTGTGCCTGGTCTAACAAATACCTTGATGTGAAGGAGCCTGCAAGAGTTTGTAATCGTTTCTTTCTCCCTACACAAGCGCTTCCCAAGCCTGCCTGATCAGAGGCCCCTAGGCACAACTTACACAAAGACTCAGCCGCACCCTATCTACTGATCTAGATCTGCAGAGAAAGGACCAGAGAACGTGGGATTTTAATAAGTGTCTCAGCTGATACGCTTCTCTTTCAGACAACCCGAGAAGCCTCTATGAGAACCTGTTTCAGAGCATGTACTCATGGGCAACTGAGAAAGGAACACGTATACCCAGGCCAGCTGGGCTGTCTAACACTCACTCACCAGCTTCATCTAAAGATACCAGGCTATAGGTAGAAGAGAAGTTCTCTCATCATCCTCCCAGCTGAGCAAGCGGAAAACTAACGTCCTGACAAGGACACTGTGTTCTAAGAGGCTTGGGCTTCTCTAACTCTTGACAGAATCAGGCCCTCCTTCCTTTCATGACAGAGCATGGAGAATCTCTAATGCTAACCAGTGGCAGTGGCAACTGATTACAGGAGAAACTGAGATGCCTGTGTTGAGCTTTTCAGAATAATAAAGATTTTTACAATGGAATATATGTGTCTTTGGACTTTTAGCAGTGACCAAAGTAGGACCACTTGAATTAGCCAAATTCTACCCCATTGAGCCTACTGTCCTGATTATGCCATCTAGGGCCACAAAGCTTATCTTTTTCCATTAACAGCATTTCTGATCTCTGAATACAGCCCACATATTCTGCCAAGATTTCTTCTGTCAAAGGCAAATGTCACTGATCCCTTCAACTATTCCTCCTAAGGCCCAGTTTTGCAGCCAGGTCCTCTGAACATGCTCTAGCTTGCAAACTCCCTTTTAGAGTACAATCCCAAGGAACTGGGTTTGTTTATTGGTTGGTTGGTTGGTTTTTTTTTTTTAGGAAAACTAACGTCCTGACAAGGACACTGTGTTCTAAGAGGCTTGGGCTTCTCTAACTCTTGACAGAATCAGGCCCTCCTTCCTTTCATGACAGAGCATGGAGAATCTCTAATGCTAACCAGTGGCAGTGGCAACTGATTACAGGAGAAACTGAGATGCCTGTGTTGAGCTTTTCAGAATAATAAAGATTTTTACAATGGAATATATGTGTCTTTGGACTTTTAGCAGTGACCAAAGTAGGACCACTTGAATTAGCCAAATTCTACCCCATTGAGCCTACTGTCCTGATTATGCCATCTAGGGCCACAAAGCTTATCTTTTTCCATTAACAGCATTTCTGATCTCTGAATACAGCCCACATATTCTGCCAAGATTTCTTCTGTCAAAGGCAAATGTCACTGATCCCTTCAACTATTCCTCCTAAGGCCCAGTTTTGCAGCCAGGTCCTCTGAACATGCTCTAGCTTGCAAACTCCCTTTTAGAGTACAATCCCAAGGAACTGGGTTTGTTTATTGGTTGGTTGGTTGGTTTTTTTTTTTTCAGGGATAGACAATAAGATTATATGTATCCATATCAGGTCCATGCCACTCTCGTGGGTTTCAATCCATTTACAGGCATCTTGTCAGAATGCCTGCCAGGGATCCATAGGGCAGGACCAGGCTTTCCTCATGCAGGTCATCACATCACAATAATGCTTTGATAAAGGGCAGGTCATTATGCAGCTTTGGGAAGGAAATGCCTGGGAGTGAAGAGGGAGGCAGATCAGTGGGGGTTTTAAGTTCACACGGAGGAGAGGCAGATTCTGGGTGTGCATTGCTCTGGCTCTACGACTCTGACCATCGCTTCACATGCACAAGTGTGTGTGAGAGACAGAAATTCCTCAGCTTGTCCTGCACGGGTGGAAACTCAGTTGTAATCACTGCTTCCAAGTCACCCCAAAGCGAGTGCTAGAAAACCATCATTTTATGATGCTCCTGGGTTCTATAGGCCAGGAATTCAACTGGAGCACAGTACGGGCAACTTGTCTCTGCTTCAGCAAGACTGAGGACAGTGTTGGGAAGACCCAAAAGTCAGGAGAACACTAGGGCAGGTACTGGAATCATCTGGAGACTTCTTTACTCACAAGTTGGGTGCTGATGAGATGCTGGAAGGCTGGGATCCTACCTACAGCCTCACCAGGATGGGGCTCCAGGGTAGTGGGAGCACGTCCATGGTGGCTCGGGGCTGTATCACCTTCTGTGACATAACCTCACACAGATCCCTTCCATGGCGTCAGGTTGGTTAAAGTCATCATGAGCCAGCCCATCTTCAAAGTGAGGAAACACAGTCCCCATCTGTCAATGGGCGAATATCAAAGAATTTGGTGGCCAATTCCTTAAACCCTGAACAAGAGGCTTAAATATTGAACAATTCATGCAGTCCTTTGTGCATGGCTGCCATCTACAGGGCTGGATCGGGGTCTAAGGGGCCCCTGAAGGGTCAGGTCTCAATCCCTACTGCTGGGTTTCGGGGCTGTCAGGTCCCAGGCAAGGCTCTGGGTGGTGACGATTCTTGTTTTCTATTTTTGGCTCAAGCCCTCCCCTGGACTTTCTTCCGGTGTTGAGTCACTGAGTCACTTTTGGCCAAAGCCCTTTAGAAAGGACGCAGGATCCCTCCACCCTGCAATCCGTTGGAATGCTAGTTCTCTGGGTAGAGGAGTCCCTTGGGGCCCACCCCAAAACCAGCCTGACAACATGTCCAAACAGAAGCTTCAAGAAAGGCTGCAGTCAAGGAGATGGCCTAGGAAACACGGTGGTGCCCGGCAAGGCCATCTGTTTAGCAGAACCGTGCGGTTCACCCGTCACTCCCGACGGGGCAGAATGGAGGACTCCGAGTCCTCACAGGGAGGAAGCAGCAGGAATCTTCAGACTCGAAGGATGCTCTCTCCTCCTGGGGTCACAGAGCAGCCAGGGGCCATGCGGCCTCCCTGTGATGTGGCGCCTGTGTAGCTGAGGGCATTCTCCGGAGAAGGGACCAGCTGACTCTCGTGGTTCCTGGGGCAGAGGGCAGCTGCTGGTAAAGGGACCTGGCCAGGACAGGTCCTATATCTCCAAATCATTTTTGCTGGAAAACAGCAAATACTTCTGATAAAATACTGCTGAATACTAAAATACTTCTTTTTGAATACTTCTGATAAAACAGACACATTCCTAAGGTACTTTTGCAGTAGCTCTTCGGTATAGTTTTGTTTTGTTTTTTAACGCATCTATGTTCTTCAAGATAATTGAGAGTCTGATCAGTTCGATTTCAGTAAAGCAGGAAATGGCAGGGTGTGTGTGCCCTGCTCGTGGCTCTGTAATGGAAAGTGTTGTTTTGTTTTCTAACTCTCTACAATACATTATGAGGGGTTCCTAGGTGGTTCCATGGTAAAGACTCCACCTGCCAATGCAGCAGATGCAGGAGACACACGTTCGATTCCTGGGTCAGGAAGATCCCCTGGAGGAGGGCATGGCAATCCACGCCAGTAGTCTTGGCGGGAAAATCCCATGGACAGAGAAGCCTGGCGGGGTACATTCCATGGGGTTGCAAGGAGTCAGACATGGCTTGGAGGCTGAGCAGCCCGGCATACTCTATGTACACATGAACAATGGCAACCTGGAGAAGGAAATGGCAACCCACTCCAGTATTCTTGCTTGGAGAATCCCATGGACAAAGGAGCCTGGTGGGCTACAGTCCATGGGGTCACAAGAGTTGGACACGACTTAGTGACTAAACCACCAACCACCACCAAGGTTTCTCAGTCTCTGAAGTCGCATTCACTTTCTTCCACTCCAATGTGGGGAAGAGCAGAAGCTAATCTAGTTAGCTGAGTTCAGTGTGTTCTCCACATGATTTGAGACATCATTTTCACTGGGCACAGGATTCTGTGAGATATCCAATGGACTTTCATAAATTCTTCTTCTGCTTATACCATCCAGAGAGGATGATCTTGTTAGCAACTAAGATATTACACATATTCGCTGCCCTTATAGCATCAGAGGATAATTATCTGATTTTGTGTCTCCTTCCAAAAAGCTGTGAGCTCCTTTAGGGCAGAAACTTGGTTTTGTTCATTTGTGAACATGCAGTGGCTGGCACATAGCAGACATTCTGGGAATAATTTTGAACAAATAACAAGCAAGAGTATGGATTTGAGGGGACAGAAGACCCAGTGGCCATCAAGCCTGAGCTAGTCCTTCATCATCTCTAATTCTGAGAAGATTCCCTGGACCCTTTGGACTCCCCCGAGGAGGGACGCCTACTCAGCCAACCCAGCGAAACAGTCCTGAGAAGGATTTAATGGGGAAGGCGCCTTCTCGCAACTCTCTTGGCACCTAGTTGGCACCGGGCCCTGTTTCAGAATCTGACGCTGCAGTGACAAACAAGCCCAGCACAATCAGTCATTGACTGAGCCCCTTTATAAGAGCTTGCCACCTCCGATCACCATCCCATGGAAATGCGGGCGATGGCCAGAACCAGGCAATGCCCACCAGAGCTAACTTCTTGCTGCCGGAGGAACAGGGCCAGCATGCTGGGTCTGCCCTCTTTCACGTGTCTCCTTGAGCACCGGATCACTCGGCTGAGGGCGACTACTTGGACAAAATCAGGATTCTCTTGGTAAGGCACAAAAGGAGGAATAGATTTGGAGGCAAAATCCTACATTGTCTGTCACCAAGCAGTCTGCCTGTAACCAGTTTGGAGCTGGCCAGGTAAGCCTAAAGAAGGCAATGCTTGAGCAGGGTCTCAAGAATGACTCACTGCTTATCAGTTAGACAGGACAGGAAGAACATTCCAGGCAGAGGGAGGAATGCAATCATCCAAGAAGTCTGGTCTCTATCAGACAACAGGAATGATATGTTCAGCCAGTGGAGGTGGGAAAGTCCAAAGATAAAAATATCAAGGGTCGAGTCAGGGAGGGCTTGAGCTATCAGGCTGAGAGGTTCAAACTATTTCCAGGGAAATGTGGCCCTTTCAGCATCAGGAAAGGGGTATCAGGGATGAATCTTCATAAGATTTCCATCAGTAGTACAGAAGGTGAGCATGCCTGCATGATTCTGGAGTCTCAGAGCCAAGAGCGAAGCTTTTGCAACTACCGACGGTCATGCCCTCCACGTTTCCAGTCCAGTGTTTTGTGGTCCTGGAGATAATTCTTGAGAAAGAAGCTGAGTTTGGATACTCTCTGTCCTGATTCTGGGAAGCGAAATCTTTCTGTGCCATTGTGATGGAGCCCCAGGCCACTGTATCTCTGTCTCCATAGTGAGGAGCAGATGCTAATTTCCACAGCTCTCATCATCAGCCTGTAAATTCTGAAATAACTCTGTGAGCTCTGAGCCTGAGTATGGGATTCTGGGGACTTCTGTGATCCCAAGTAGATATCCAAGTTCCCGTGTAGGATTGGGCCAAAATGGACCTGTCTGATGTCCTTGTGTCCTCTGCCTACCTTTGTTCCCCTGCCAGTCTATTCCTGGCTCTGGGCCTGGCCCTGGGGCTGAGCTTTGATGGAATTCTGGGGCTACCAGCTTGGAGATTAGGGCTTCTACCATCTCTGTGATGTGCTCTGGAGCTGGGCTCCCATCAGCATCTCTCTGACCTGAACTCCAGAGGTGCCTGACACTCAGCTTAGCTGGACATGCTCACCTTGCTCTGTCTGGGCCAGTCAGCTCTGACCAAGAGCCCTGCTTTGTAGCCAAGCCTTTCTCTCCGTAACTCAGTATTTCTCCTAATCCTGGGACGCCTTGCTGCCGGAGTGACCAGTGCAGCCACGGGTGGACCATGACCGCCCTACCCCATTGCCCCTGTGTCTGCATCTACAGCTTCTCCCAGATAAATCCCTCTCCCTCACCTCCATCCCACTCTGCCATAAATTGATCCTAATCAAAACAAGTCATTCCTCTCAGCTCTGCCCCTGGTCTGGTGGGACATGGGCCATCATCTCCTAACCTAAGATGAACTGACCCACCACAGACACCAGACTGCCATATTCTGGTTTCCCAGTACCAGGCTGACTAGGACCTGCTGCTCCCTGTTGCCTTTGCTTTCAGCCCCTGAAAGACCCATTTCCAGGTCTGTGTTCTGAGGGGCAGACCCTTTCACACCCTGGATGAAGTCACTGCTCCACCTTCTTCCCTGCCGCCCCGTGTGACCGTATGTGACTTGTAAGGCCTCCTCTGGCCCTCAAGAGCCGAAACCACCTTCACACAAGCAGGCAGAGCTCAGCACTTCATGGAGCAGCAGCGAGCGCCAAGTTGGCTTAGAAACCCATTCTCACGGTGCCCTCTTGTGGCTTACTCGGATTAGCAGAAAGTCGAAATGTCAGAGTGGGAGTGGGCACTCACTACTCTGAGGTGCCCAGGCAGGAGGGATGAGGGGCTGTGGCGGAGGATCCCTGGCCTTCATCAGCACTGGGTACGGGAAGTTTCCAGTTTCTTGGATATCAGCTTTCTGGAGTCTCCTCACTGCTAAGCAGTAAGCTTCTCCAGTTAGATTTCTAAAACACTAACCTGTACTGACCCTCAGTCACGACTGCAGTTACCGCCTTGCCCCACTTTGTTCCCTGGGGAGGGAAATGCCCAAGGCTACTTAGCTGGACACATTCCGGATACATCTTGAACTTCAAGGCTGCTGATGTTCTTACTGACTCCTATATGTTTTTCTTTTTTTTAAATTTTTAAATTAGAGGATAATTGCTTTACAATGTTGTTGGTTTCTGCTATTCAACAAAGCAAACAGTCATAATATATATATATCCCCTTCTTAAGCCTCCTTCCTTCCTGGTTTTTCTTTAATCAGTTTTTTTTTTTTAATTTTTATTGGAGTATACTTGATTTACAATTGTGTTAGTTTCAGGTGTACAACAAAGTGAATTAGTTATATATATATATATATCCACTTTTTAAAATTTTCTTTTCTCCTATACAGAGTACTGAGTAGAGTTCCCTACACTATATAGCAAGTCTTATTAGTTTTAATTAATTATTTGTTAAATATTAAATGTAATGTGCACTAGTAAAAAATAGATAAATCATAGACATAGACTTAAAACCTTCTAGAATAGGCAGAATATCTTCTTACCTTATGATAAGAAAATATTTCTTAGACAAGACACACAAATGAGTAACTATAATGGAAAACACTGATAAATTGGACTTTGTCAGTAAGGAAATTAAAAGACAAGTTAAACTGGGAGAAAGTATAATAAAACATACCAAACAAGGGATTTGATCCCATAATATCTAAGAATTACTACAACTCTTAATCAAAGTGTATAAACTTCCAATTATAAGATGAATAAACTCTGGAGATCTGATATACAGCATAGTGATCACAGTCTTAATGCTATACTATATATTTCATTTTCTTGGGCTCCAAAATCACTGCAGATGGTAACCTCAGCCAAGAAATTAAAAGACACTTGCTCTTTTAGAGCAGCGTATTAAAAAGCAGAGATATCACTTTGCCAACAAAGGTCCGTCTGGTCAAAGCTATGGTTTTTCCAGTAGTCGTGTATAGATGTGAGAGTTGGACCATAAGGAAAGATGAATGGTGAAGAATTGATGCTTTTGAACAATGGTGTTAGAGAAGACTCTTGAGAGTCCCTTGGACAGCAAGGAGTCCATCCTAAAGGAAATAAATCCTGAATATTCATTGGAAGGACTGATGCTGAAGCTGAAACTCCAATACTTTGGTCACCTGATGTAAAGAGTTGACTCATTAGAAAAGACCCTGATGCTGGGAAAGATTGGAGGCAGGAGAAGAAGGGGATGACAGAGGACGAGATGGTTGGCTGGCATCACCGACTCAATGGACATGAATGTGAGCAAGCTCTGGGAGAGGATGAAGGACAGGGAAGCTTGGTGTGTTGCAGTCCATGGGGCCGCAAAGAGTCGGACACAACTGAGCGACTGAACAATGTACTTGAAAGGTGGTAAGAGATCTTAAGTGTTCCCAAAATAAAACAAATAGTAATTTTGAGATGTGATACAGGTGTAGGCTACCACTGTGGTGGTGATCATTTCACAGTGCATAACTGCAGCGAATCAGCATACGGTTTACTTTCAGCTTACACAGTGTTATATGTCAATGATATCCATAAAGCTGGAAGAAAAACAAGAATTTCTACAACTCAATAGTAAAAAGCCCAATTTAGAAGCATGCAAAGTCCTGAGCAAACACAAAGGAGTATGTACAAGCAGCCAATATGAACATAAAAATGGCATGGCTGTTAGAAATTTCAATAGGCCCATCTGTTTTGCTAGTGAGAAAGTAAATGGTACAAAGACTTTTGAAAATAGCTGGTCATTTCTTATAAATTTATATACCCTATTAAATCATCCAGCAATTCCATTTTTAGGTTTTTATCCAAAAGAAATGAAAACTCATCTTACAGACAATGTGTATAGAAGCCTTATTCATAAAAGATAAAAACAAGAAACAATTCAAACATCTATCCACAGGGGAATAAATAAACAAGTTGCAGTGTACCCATCCTATGGAACACTGCTGCTGCTGCTGCTGCTGCTGAGTCACTTCAGTCGGGTCCAACTCTGTGCAACCCCATAGACGGCAGCCCACTAGGCTCCCCCATCCCTGGGATTCTCCAGGCAACACTAACCGGCAATAAAAACAAAATAAACTACTGATGCACACTACAATACAAAAGGCTCTCAGAAACATGCTCTGGACCAAAAGAAGCCAGACACAAAGGAACATACAGTGCGCGATTCCCTTTATACAAAACTAATCTACCGTGCAAGAAATCAGACTACTAAATACCCTGGGAGTTGGGAATGGAGTAATGTAGCAGAGATGAACTAGAAGGAGAACCTAAAGGAACTTTCTGAGATGTTAGAAACGTTTTAAATCTTATAAAGAGTGGGTCACAAGAGTGCATCTATTAACCCAAACAATGAGTTACAAAATTTAAGATTGGTGCATTTCATTGTATATGAATTATTCATCAGTATAAATATTGTATTATAAATAAAGTGGTTATGAAAATTTGAATGAAGTTTGTGTTGACCTAAATTTTCTCTAATAAATTCCCAGGAATGCAGTTGTTGGGTAACGTGATAAATGCAAATCAAGGACATTTAGGATGTTTGGGGTTGTTGTTGAAAATACGCTGTAATAAACATCCTTATACGACTTCATACAGTACGGGATAGACTCCTAAAATATACTGCATGGATCAAAGGGCATGTAAAATTGTATTTGAGATAAATTTTGCTAAATTGCCCCAAACTGACATTCTTATCAATAAAGAAGCAAAGTACCAGTTTCCTAACCCTCTCACTAACACAGTTAATTTTAAAAATTTGATCATTGCTAATCTGTTGCCTAAAATAACAAATTGACATTTTAATTTGTCTTCGTACAAATGGTTTTTGTGATGCTTTTTGTATATAAAGAGCTTTTTGTACTTGTTTTCCCATGAATTTTCAGCTCACGTCCTTTCTTCCTTTTAGTGAATCGGCCATGCTTCCGTAATTAATTCTCTCTCCCATTACCAGAATGTAATACCACAGTTGTTTATCCACTCATCAGTTGATGAACATTTGGATGGTTTCTACTTTCTGGTTATTATGAGTAATGCTGTTATGAATATACCAATAAAAGATTTTTGTGTGGGCATATATTTTCAAATTCTTGGCTATGTAACTAGGAATGGAATCACATGGTCATACAGTAATTCTTCAGGCTTCCCTGATGGCTCAATGGTAAAGATTTCACCTGCAATTCAGGAGGTTCAAGATTTCGATTCCTGAGTCAGGAAGACCCCCTGGAGAGAGGCAGGGCACCCACTCTGGTAGTATTGCCTGGAGAATCCCATGGACAAAAAAGCCTGGTAGGCTACAGTCCACGGGGTCACAAAGAGTCAGATACCACTGAAGCGACTGAGCATGCGCGCGCGCGCATAGACACACACACACACACACACACACACACTCACGCACACACACACACACACACGTTATTCTTCATTCCACTTTTTGAGGAACTGATAAACTGTTTTCCAAAGTGAATGAACCATTCTACACTCCCACAGGAAATGTATAAGGCTTCCAGTGTCTCCATATCATCACAAACGTTTAGGATTGTCTGTCTTTCTTATTATAACCATCCTAGCGAGGGTGCTAGTGGTATCTTATTGTGGTTCTGATTTGCATTTAACTACTGGCTAATAATCTTGAACGTTTTTGCACGTGTTTTTGGCCATGTGTACATCTTCTTTGGACAAACTTTTATTCAGATCTTCTGCACATGTTTTCATTAGGTTATCTGTCATTTGTTGGTGAGTTGTAAAGTTGCTTATATATTCCATAAGCAAATCCCTTAGATTTATGATTTGTAAATATTGTTTCCAATTCTGTGAACTATCTTTTGACTTTCTTGATAATATCCTTTGAATAGCAAAAATTTTAATTTTGATGATATCCAGTCTACTTAGCTTTTCTCTTTTGCTCTTGTATTAGGTGTCATATGTAAGAATCCTTTGCCAAGTTCAAGGTCAATAGCTTTGCAGTTTTAGTTCTTACATTTAGATTGATCCATTTTGAGCTAATTTTTGCATTTAGTGTAAGGTAATGGTTCAACCCATTCTTTTGCATGTGGACATCCAGTTGTCCCAGTATTATTTACTAAACTTCTTTTCCTCGTTGAATTATCTTGGCACCCTTGTTAAAAATCAATTACCAGCAAATGTGAGGGTTTTGTTTCTGGATTCTCAATTCTATTCCACTTCCAGTATCATACTGTCTTTATTATTGTAGCTTTGTGATAAGTTTTGAAATCAGCAAAAGCAAGTTTGCAACCTTATTTTTCACTTTGAAGATTATATCGGTTATTCTGGGTCACTTGCATTTCCATATGTATTTTAGCATTAGCTTGCAAATTTCTGAGAAAAGGGCAGGTGAGATTTTTACTGAGATTACACTGAGTCTTTAGACCAACTGGGAAGTATTACCATCTTAACAATATTACCATCTTAACCATCAAAATTCATGAACATAGGTTGTCTTTCTATTTATTTAGGTCTTACATAATTTCTTTTAATGGCGTTTTATGGTTTTCAGTATACAAGTCTTGCACTTAACAGTCTGCCTCAGTCTTTACTTCCTGGTTTCTCAGCACCTCAAGATCAATAGGAGGTTAAGCCCTGTGCAGGTCTTGGGCATGCATACAACTCAGTACTTGCTTAAGGCTTTCAGGAAATCTTGGGCTTCCCTGATAGCTCAGCTGGTAAAGAATCTGCCTGCAATGCAGGAGACCCTGGTTTGATTCCTGGGTTGGGAAGATCCTCTGGAGGAGGGATAGGCTACCCACTCCAGTACTCTTGGGCTTCCCTTGTGGCTCAGCTGGTAAAGAATCCGCCTGCAATGCAAGAGACCTGGGTTTAATCCCTGGGTCGGGAAGATCCCCTGGAGAAGGGGAAAGTTATCCACTCCAGTATTCTGGCCTGGAGAATTCAATGGGGTTGCAAAGAGTCAGACATGACTGAACCGCTCTCACTTTTCAGGAGTTCTGAGTATATGCCAAAGCTTTTTCCAAGGCCTTATGAATACCTCATTCCTCAGTTTTCCTTTTAAATATTTTGATCAGTTTCTTGTTAGCCCCAACGGTATTGCCGCCCTAGGCTGCTAATTATTTTAGACAAATGTCCTCAGATCAGGGCTATTTGCACAGAGTGATCTCTGAACCATGTCAAAAGAAAGTAATCCCTAAGAAGAGAGATTTTCCAGGGAGCTGTCAGATTAAAGAATGACAGTTCTTTGGGGATGGGGTTTTTTGGAAAGCTTAAAATCACTATGTCCTCTTCAGTGTTGGCCAGGCTGCTGATTTTTAAAGACACCAGGCTTGTGAGGCTTTGGTTTTCAAATCTATTTTGGAGTTTGAGAGGAGGATGAGAATAAGGCAAGTGAAAACACCATAAAACTTGCTATTCTTATCATGATTTAGCCATTTCTCCTCAATAAATGATACCAAATTGTTGAAAACTTTTGGTTATTCTCAGAGCTCTGAAGAAATTGATTTCAACGATTTTTGCCAGCATCTTCATCGCTTTAATGGAGGAGCATATTTTCAGAGGTCTTATTTGGCTATTCTGGAAGTGCTTCTGTCAGTTTGAATTTTTATGTGATTTTTCATTTGTTTTGGGGATTTTTAAACCCAGCTCTTAAAGGGATAGTTTGTCACTGGATGCCCTTAGAATTTTTTTAAAGTCAAACATTCATTTCTTAGGATCCATCTCAGTGTTGACCACTCTGTATTAATTTTCCTTTCAGTCAGTACATTCAAGTCTTCATTTATTTCAGGAAAGTTGCTTTGAATGTTGATCCTAATATTTTCTAATACCTAGTTCAGATTTCCCTAACCAAGGGGGACAGAATGGCCTCCTCTGTGTTGAATGGTCTCTGTCCTCTTTTACTGAAGGCTGCCTGTGTACCACTTGCAATTCAAAACAGGGCCTCTTTTGTGGAACCATCTCTGTACCCAAGGCAAAGTTTAGAGGCCTATCTGTGTTTATACAAAAATGATCATTATAAGGTAAGCATCTAATGCTTCAAAATTTGATGTCATTTAGTGACCTCAACTACCCTGTGAGATAGGTATTTTCTTCTTTTTACAGATGAAGACACTGTGTCTTAGAGCACAGAGCTGACTAGCCCACTGCCACCCAGCAGTTAAGTATCAGAAGCAGACTTCATCCAAAGTCCATGTGCTTGGGTACTGATGCTTGCATCTGCCCCAACCGGGGCATTGGTCATTGACTGGGAACACTTGCCTTATCAGCCCTGCCAGCCTGAGAACAACTTGAGGGCTGGATCTATTTATCTTATTTTAAAGCCCCTTTCAGACTTTAGAATGGTTCTGTGGGAGCATAGCAAATATGTGACTATGTGCCCCCTCTCACACTCCAGTAGGCAGGAAAGATTTTGCTAATTGAATATGGCATTCTTTCCCCTTTGTACCCAATTAAGACTCAGAATCTTTCTAGACCCGATTTTTAGAGCAGCTACCAACAAGCTATTGGACCTGAGAGGCAAGCTGAAAAATATTTGCTGTTCCTTATCTAAATATTAATAGTTGATAAAATGATAAGGCTGAGCCCTTGGGACAAATGTAGTCCATCAGATATTTCCAAGGGGGACAAATCTTAATAGTCATAGAAATTGGGAAGTGAATATGAATATCAGAAAAATTCAGAAACTTTTGACCTTACGGCCTGATGTAAAGCCACGGAGCCCTTATCTAATGGCACATTTGCATTTTTGTGTGAAGAAAGCGGATTACACCTTTTGGCATCTGCTTTCTACATTATTAAAATCCTAATGTCTGATTTTCTAACAGTTTTTCCAGAATTGTCTTACGTGACCCAGGCCCAGGGACCAAGCAAAGCCTGTCCCCACGTGCTTTGACTCCAACACCTGTGACTGCTATGAGCATCAGGAGAGCAGCTTCCCAGCAGTGGGAAGGTCAGAAGTTTGTCCTGCAGACCTCAGGGAGCCCTCAGCCAAGCAAGACGGATGGTCCGGGGCTGTGGAAAGCAGAGTCAGAGATGAGAAATGATGCAACCCTTAGCCCTAACTGGATTCTAGATTTCCGTGGGCTGTGCTATCATTGCTCACAAATGCAGCCCAGCGGCAGAATTGAGTTATCAACCAAGCAGATTCCCGAGTCACGGATCATTCTGTCCTCCAGAACGTGATTAAAGACTGACCAGTGCCCCAGAGAGATCTCTGCAGATGTGGACTTGGAGGATTGCCTTCTTCTGTTAAAACACAGGAAAAAAGAGGTCAGCAAATATTGTCTTAGGCCTGGCTACATTTTTCGCTGGCTCCAAATGTTTGAGAAGTGAGGGGTGGGTAGGTGTATGGGTGTGTGTGTGTGTAAATACACACATGTATGCATGCTGGATCATATAATTAGCATGAATAGGTGAGAGCTGACTTCCTCTAGACCTCCCCCGCCCTGAGTGTATAAGGAGTGCTATTTGAGGATGAGGAAGTAGGAAGAGACACGTCCCATCCCTCAGCATTCACATAGATAATTAGCAAAATTCAGTAGAGTATCAACAAAATGCAAGGCCCAAAACTCAGACATCGTGTCCCCAGTCAGGTGATGGAAGTGGAAGGGAACATCACTCCATGAAGGCTTACCATGTGCCAAGTGTGTGCTAACTTCACATCATGCCGTTAGCAAGATGTAGCCAACATGTGTAGGCTATGCTTACTCTGCACACGTATATCCCTCATTCCCACCTTCCATGGAATTACACCATTAGTGATGCATTCTTTTGGGTCCATGCACATTGCCCAGAAGGGAATATAACCACATCAGTGGAGAAAACACAGAGGGATCCCTTAGGAGACCACTCCAGGTCAGCTGTGTGATCATAGACAAATAACTCTTCTCTTTGGACACGTTTTTCCTTCATAAAATAAGGGGTGGCAGTCTCCAAGTTCTCCTTTAAAATCTGACTTCTCAGTCATTATTTTGCAAAGGGCAGGTCTTAACTCCTGAGCCCACCAGGACAGAGCCAGGAAAAGCCTGCAGAGTTGGAACAGGACAGGACTCTGAGTTATTCCTTTGAAGGCTGAACACAGAAGGCTCAGGTTCTGGCCTGCATGGGGCCCCTTAACCTTGTCCTCTGGGGCCACACACCTAAAGTGCCATAGTTTCTGCTCAGGTCAGACCCTGGTCCCAATAGGTTGGCATAACGAGCAGGACAAAGTGGAGAGCAACAGTCCACTAACTGTGCCATTTCCAGTGGTGACCTTGGGGTAACTTTCTCCCTTTCACTGTTTCACAGAAACCATTGCTTATTTCCCTTCCTAAAGTCTAACCCACCCCAACAGCATTACTTTCTGTCCCTTCCCCTTCAGGGAAGTTACTATATCTTGTACCCATTATCTGTTAATTAGAGGGAAGAGTATCTCCTCCCCTGGAATATAAGCCTCATAAGAGAGGAATTTACCTCATCTATGTTTAATCTCTGATGCCTACAACATTTCCCAGTGTGTATTTCCAATATTAGCAATAATCAACAGCAATAACAATAGTACCCCCATACCTGGACCTTACTTTCAGAAGAGGAAAAAACCCTGGCTTGGACTCACATTTTAGGGCACCCAGACCGTGGGCACCCTGTGACTTTGCTCTCCTGTGCCAGCCTGGCCTCTCCCCTAGGTCGAGTGCTGGCAGCCTGGGTATGTTCCCAGCCAGGGTGCAGCCCTCCTGGGCATGGCCCTTCCAAGCCCAGACTGGGTCAGTCCAGAACCAAGCAGGCAGACGTGCCCACACTTCCCCTGCTGCCCTGCTGGGTCTCGGGAAGCACTCACCGAGAGTGCCCAGTCTTGTCAGTTCCCACAGTGAGAGGCTGGGCGGGTCTCAGGTGGCCTCACTTTTACAGCTCAGGCTCACTCACCCCTACTAGCATGGAGACAACATGTCAGGCCAACCTGGAGGGATAAGACTTTCACAATTTCGTAGGAGTTGCAACAGGGCAGATAGAAGCTCAGGAATGGCTTCAGTCAAGAACAGGAAAAAAAAAATGAAAGCAAGTATGACGATCAGAAAATCAATAACAAAATGGTACATATAATTCTAACTGTTTCAAATGCTATGTTACACATTAGTAAGCACTCTAATTAAAAGGCAAAGATTATCAGAGTCAGTAAAAAAAAAAAGAAAAAAAAAAGAAAATGTGTGTGATCCTCTTCTCTGTAACTCAAGTGCTTGATCTCCCCTTCCCTTTGCCAGTAAGAAAAAGACAGCTCCAGCCACAAGTTCTCCCCTGCCCCATTCTTTCTGTGCAGTTATTTTCCTAACAGCCTCCAAGTCAGGGTGAGGAGAGTGCCCAGAAATACCCTGCTTTAAGCCAAATTAATTGCCCATATTTGAGGAGTTAAATAAGGGGCTGCTGCTACTGCTGCTAAGTCGCTTCAGTCGTGTCTGACTCTGTGCGACCCCATAGATGGCAGCCCGCCAGGCTTCCCCGTCCCTGGGATTCTCCAGGCAAGAACAGTGGAGTGGGCTGCCATTTCCTTCTCCAAAATAAGGGGCTGCAACCAACAAACCAGAGCCTCAAAGCCATGCCGGCCCTAAAGGTTCAAAAGGGTAAAAGGCTTTAGGGCCTTTGAGGATCAGAGTGGGCGAGTAACTTGAATAAAGTCACACAGCCAGAAGGCAACAAAGTCAGGATTTCACCCACTGATACCCCACAGGCTGCAGCCTGCTGTAGCCTACTCACTGCGGGTTCTGTGGGATCCGTCCTGGTGTTGGTGTGTTGAGCAAACCCATCACTGTGGCATGATGCCCTGCCACCAGGGTAGCGGATGCCCAGCTGACCCTCCCTCAGCGAGCCTGGTCCCCACCATCCTCCTGAGAATGCTGCCCACGGCTGTTTCATTTATTCCGAGCCAGGGAGGCAGGCCCTTTGAGTTTTTTCAGAGCCTGTAAAAATGTGTGAGACATAGAAACCATTGGGAGCTCCGAAATTCTCGAAAGTTATTTAAAAAAATCTTTTAATGAAATAGGTAAGCATTTTAATCACACGTCTACAGTTTGTTAAATGCTTACACTATGTAACATATGTCAACTTTGAACCTGTCATTTTATAGTAGTTATATATAACTCATGTGGTTATATATAAACTGCATTTAATGGTGGTGGATGGGGTTTTATTGTTTGACATGGGGTGGGTGGAGCCCCCAAGAGTATGTTGGGCAGAGACTTTCTTAAAATGGCCCCAACCCCCTCCCTTACTCAGCTTAGCCATCAGGAAGTGGTCCCCTCCAAGGGGGACACACCTCCTTTCCTGGGACATTCTTTGGCACCGAGGCTGGTTTAGCCAGACTGCCTCAGGAGCCAGCGGAAGAGGCTTGTGGTCACCCCACAGCGCCGTGCTGCCTCCTCCCAGCACTCCGCTTTTGGCCGTGGTGCAGATCTGAAAATGACAAGAGCCACGAACAGGGCCCGTCTCTCTGCCGGGCACGGAACCAGAGCCCTCGCCCCGCGCCGCCACAGCAGCGCCCTGAGCTGCAGAGAGGACGCCGCGGCTGGCTGTGACCACTCGCTCACCCAGGCCCCGCGGTGGGAGAGGGAGTCCTGCTAACGCTCAAGGCACAGGTCTGCCCCAAGTCCAGGATCCACCACCGCGTGCCTCTTAAAAGGCCTTTGACTTTTCCATTCCTTTATTCCTTCATCTCCTGTTCTTCTGAAGACAGCCCGAAATTTAATCTTGTACATTTACAATGAATAAAGCCCATAAGGCAGAAGCAAAAAGAAGGGAGAGCCAGTAATGAATGAAGGAATCCAATACATTTCTGGAAGCCAGAGGAAGTATGGAGAGAAGGAATAGAGTAGGGGTCTCTGCAGTGTCAAGAGTATTTGAGGATTCCAGGAGAGGTGGGAGAGTTTCTCTTCACACACTTAACAGGCATGACAGGCTGCAAACAGGAACTGTTTCAACATTTCGTTCAAAATGGTAAAATGCTGATACTATAGACTTTGATAAGACTTACATGTGTGTGGTGTTGTAATGCTCAGAGCAATAACTATAAAAAGATTATATTTTTAAACCTAATAAATAAGCCAATATTGAATCCTAAAAAAGTGTTCAAGTAACCCATAATAAGGGAAAATAAGAGAAACAAGCGGAGAAGGCAATGGCACCCCACTCCAGTACTCTTGCCTGGAAAATCCCATGGATGGAGGAGCCTGGAAGGCTGCAGTCCTTGGGGTCGCTGAGGGTCGGACACGACTGAGCGACTTCACTTTCACTTTTCACTTTCATGCATTGGAGAAGGAAATGGCAACCCACTCCAGTGTTCTTGCCTGGAGAATCCCAGGGATGGGGGAGCCTGGTGGGCTTCCATCTGTGGGGTCACACAGAGTCGGACACGACTGAAGTGACTTAGCAGCAGCAGAGAAACAAGAACCACAGAAAACAAACATAAATAATAAAATGGTAGATTAATCTCAAACATCTTGATAATCACCTTAAATTACACAGTCTAAATGTGT
>SJXQ01008600.1:26666-102388 GCA_006408695.1 Aepyceros melampus | reverse complement strand
TGCAGCCATGAAATTAAAAGATGCTTACTCCTTGGAAGAAAAGTTATGACCAACCTAGATAGCATATTCAAAAGCAGAGACATTACTTTGCCAACTAAGGTCCGTCTAGTCAAGGCTATGGTTTTTCCTGTGGTCATGTATGGATGTGAGAGTTGGACTGTGAAGAAGGCTGAGCGCCGAAGAATTGATGCTTTTGAACTGTTGTGTTGGAGAAGACTCTTGAGAGTCCCTTGGACTGCAAGGAGATCCAACCAGTCCATTCTGAAGGAGTCGGCCCTGGGTTTTCTTTGGAAGGAATGATGCTGAAGCTGAAACTACAGTACTTTGGCCACCTCATGCGAAGAGTTGACTCATTGGAAAAGACTCTGATGTTGGGAGGGATTGGGGGCAGGAGGAGAAGGGGATGACCGAGGATGAGATGGCTGGATGACATCACTGACTCGATGGGCGTGAGTCTGAGTGAACTCCAGGAGTTGGTGATGGACAGGGAGGCCTGGCGTGCTGTGATTCATGGGGTCACAAAGAGTCAGACACGACTGAGCGACTGAACTGAACTGAAGTGTTGGAAGTCTATTACATAGCTAAGTCATTTTCCAAATAACATAAGATTTTGAAATATTTACTACTGAACACTAATTTCCTCTTACTGAGAAACTAAAGAGATTTGGGATTAAAAATGAATGATGTTTGGTGCCATCCTAAAATGTTCTCTCTAAGAAAACAAATGTTTTAGAAATTATCACTGGTATTTATGCTCACCAATCCATAAAATGCTAATATGAAAGTCAGTTCTTGGTTGCTTAAGGGAAGTAGGGAGTGTGTTTTCGGTAAAGAAGGTATGAGGAATGGAATTTGCATTTTGTGAAAGGAAAAGGAAGTAAGCCTGACTTCTAGGTGGCTTTTTAGAATGGAAGAACACAGTAATGGGTACAGAAAGTGATGAGGTTTGTGAAAAGTGAACCATGAGGAGAAAGTTTTGTATATGGTTAGGACTAAGTTTAAAATAAAGTTAATTAGTTTTACAAGTTAAGTAAAGTAAGCTGGTGCAAAAACTTGAATTTAGCTTTTCTCTCTATTAAGCGGACACCTTTTCTTCAGATACTGAACTGCCTTTGATCATAGATTTAAGTCTCTTTATCTCTTCAAGGGTCTGGTCTGAAATCCTTTATTGTTATTTTGGCTAAGTAATAGCCATTATTTCACAATGACCCATAAGCCTATCTGACTAAGTGTTCTAAACCTTTTTGATATTTGCTGACAAAACTTCCAAAATCATTCTAATGAAGAAGATTTGTAGCTCACTTTGGGATGCTTCAGAGGGCCCCTGAAACATCCCAAAGAGAGATATTACACTAATTAGGTTTATTCTGTATACAGAATTAGATGTGAAGTATTGTCAAGAGAGTAAAAAGTCTCAGGTTATATTGTACGGTAAATGTTCAGTTCAGTTCAGTAGCTCAGTCATGTCCAACTGTTTGTGACCTCATGGACTGCAGCACGCCAGGCCTCCCTGTCCATCACCAACTCCCAGAGTTTACTCAAACTCATGTCCATTGAGTCTGTGATGCCATCCAACCATCTCATCCTCTTTTGTCCCCTTCTCCCGCCTTCAATCTTTCCCACTATCAGGGTCTTTTCCAATGAGTCAGTTCTTTGCATCAGGTGGCCAAAGTATTGGAGCTTCAGCTTCAGCATCAGTCCTTCCAATGAATATTCATGACTGATTTCCTTAGGATGGACAGGATGGACCTCCTGGCTGTCCAAGGGAAACTCAAGAGTGTTCTCCAACACCACAGTTCAAAAGCATAAATTCTTTGAGCTTTTTAATATGCTGTCTAGGTTGGCCATGGTAAATGTTATTAATATAGATATCCTAGAAATTGTATGGAGTTCTTAAAGTTCTGATATCTTTGGGTTAAATGTTATCAGTCATAATTCTAGTTACTATCTCAAAATATTGTCATAGCACTAACCAAGTTTTGCCTCTTCAAGAAGATTTTAAAAAGGACTTTTGGATAAATACCAGTTTCTGAACTGGGTAAGGATTCTAACAGAAAATCTCATGACTTCACAAAGGTTAACAAAAGACTGAATGAACTGGTGAATATGCTTATAACTTTTATGGTTTCTATCTGAAAAATTACTGATTTGAATCTGTGTTTTCCAGGTGTAAGAAAAAAAAAAAACCCAATCTTCCTCTCACACTAATATGATAGTAATTTGGTAAAATTGTATTTTATAAACAAATTGAAACATTTATCTTTTCTCTCTATCTGAACCCTCCAGAGATTGGGAGCTCTTAGTTTCCAGTAACTTTATCAGATAAAAGTTCAGTCTGAGACTCTATAAAAGTCTCAGCAAAGCAAAAGAGTCTATGATCGATTAAGCCAAGTTTATTGAGACCAGACCTATATTACAAACAGGTCTTAGTTGGGTTATATTTGGTAAAAATGACAGTGATTTTAGGGAGAAAAAGATGTTTCAATGAATGTTAAAGTTCAGTTTGTTAATGAAGGTCTGTATCTACTAAGACTCATTTCCTGTATCTTTCTTTGCTCTTACGGTAGAGTAATGTAAAATTTAATTGAATTATTAAAGGACACTCTAGGGTTGTTTCTGAAGCTTATCTCAGTAATCTGTCTTTTGGATGAAGATCAGATGCCTCACACATGGCCTGCAATCAAGACTGGAAGAAGACATAATTTAAGGAACTGTCTCCAACCTGGCAGGACCTTTCTATCAGGTACTCTTCACTAGCTCATGCCCAGTGAAACTGAAGGGAAATTGACTCTTGGGTTAACTCCCACTTCCAAAGGCCCCTAAGCTGGGCTGGTCTACAGAAGGGCCTGCTGACCTCAAACTCACCTTAAAACAAAGCTCAAACAGAGGAAACTATAATACATGAGGATGAGAAGAAGACATCAGAAGTAGACTGCTTGCCCAAGAAGCTGATCTGACTTTTACGATCATTTACAATGTTTTCTTGATTCCTTGGACTTAAGACTATCAACCAAATGTTTTCTATCATGGACACGATTCTAGGCTAGTTTAAAACTCAATCCAATTGTTGGGTTGTGGCCAAATACCTGTGCCTAGTACTTCTGGGTTACCTTGGTGGATTTCTGTTCCCTAGAGCTCTGACTGGATACCCCTTAGGAAATTTATTTTAGATGAGTGTTCAGTCCTGTTCTATCTATTCATGATATTACTAAATGAGATCCTCTCACATGCCAATTAATAATACCTGCTCTGATGCTGTCCATAGATTTAAGTTTTCTCTTAGGGTCATTCAAATGCAAGCAGAGTGACAAGCTAAGTCTCAATAAAAAAAAAATTAACCTCTATCTATTAAAAGGAAAACTTTCACAATTATAGGGTGGATCTACATGGTTAACACCAGGCTATGGTCTTTTAAGTTTAAAGGCTCCTCTATGTTAGGAATCGTTAAATCATACTAAAAATGATCAACCTGGTAATTATGAGACAAAGCTGGGTTCTTTATGAACTATGCCTATTATTACTCTTAGAGAGAGTGATTGGTATGGAACTCAGTGGATCTGTGGCACTAATTTATGGCCTGACATCTACAGGGATGGATACAAAGGTGTAGCCTGGGATTCCCATGAATTTAAGGTCATACGTGTTAACAGATTAGAGGTAACCCCAACCAATCTACCATTGGTATGATCCCAGTGGGTCAAAGATCTGTATTCTACTGGCATGACCATTTAGCAGCTTGTGTGTTGTGTGTTTGCCCCTTCAATGGGGTTGGAAGATGTAATTGACCATATCGAAGCCTTAACAACTTTCATAAGCTTTAAATGATAGTAACTGGGCTATTGGAGAAGGCAATGGCACCCCACTCCAGTATTCTTGCCTGGAAAATCCCATGGACGGAGGAGTCTGGTTGGCTGCAGTCCATGGGGTCACTAAGAGTTGGACACAACTGAGGGACTTCACTTTGATTTTTCACTTTCATGCATTAGAGAAGGAAATGGCAACCCATTCCAGTGTTCTTGCCTAGAGAATCCCAGGGATGGGGGAGCCTGGTGGGCTGCCGTCTATGGGGTCTCACAGAGTCGGACATGACTGAAGTGACTTAGCAGCAGCAGCAGCAACAACCGGGCTATGGCCTATTGAATTCTGAGATCTCTATGATGAGAAAGGCAGTGCTACACAACTGCAAGGCTCTTGACACCTTACAGCATTTTGGGAAGATACCTGTGCTGTAATTCAAAGTGAATGCTGTATTTCATACTTGATAAATACTTTAATGTAACACAATTGATGAACCACATGAAAAACCAGATTTCTGCTTTAAGTGACCCATTCCCTAGTCTTGATAATCTTAAAAAAAAAAAAAAAAACCTGGTTTGGTGTGGGAGGCTCATGGCTAAAATATTTACTTTTAATTCCACTAGTGTTATTCACTATACCATTTTCACTATACCATTTGTATTTTGCTTGTTTCACAAGATCATTATTTCTTATATTATCAAGGGTATGACTGAGCCTCCAACGAAAATGATGACTAGATTTGAAGCAGATGATCAAATGTATAGCTCGATAAATGATCAATGATTGTAATAGTGTAACTCTAGGTATGAAAAGATGTAATGAGAGGGAATACTTTCTTGGACCATAAGTAGAAGACAGGTGTCCAGAGATCTTTGACTATTAAGACCTAGGCCAGTAATAGCACATTGAGCGTCTTATCAACAAAAACCTTCTTCAGAACTGGGAATGAGCCTTCCCAGCAACGCGGGAAAAAATGGTCATGAAAAGCCCCCCAAAGTATGGTCGGATTTACGACCACAAGGGGGCTGTGTCAACTCCAAATTGGCACTTACCAAGAGCACTGCCAATGACTGAACAACAAAGGCATTGGCCATCAGCATCGACACAGACTGAATCCCATGCTGCTCTACCTGTTGACCTTCAACAATCCCTGAGGGAGTTCAGGGTGGAGTGAGGCACTCTGTGCTCCAGGGAATCTGGTGGGACAGGTCTTCAGATAGCTGGATGTTTTTAGGAACAGAGTTTATGATCTCCATCCTTGCATCTGCTCATGTCTACAGAAGCACTAAATCCCTTCAGGGTGACGTCAGATCCTCATGACTCACAAAAACCTTTTGTAAAATGAGCGATTCATGGCACTGAACTCCCTTCACCAAAACCTTACATATTGACTCTTCCCCACTGCCGCCTTGGAGCAGTCTCTGAGAGCTATCTGAGATGCTGACTCCTGGGCTGCAGTCCATTTTGCCCCCAAATAAGCTTAACTCACAACTCTCAAGTTGTACAACTTTTTTTCGTTGACAATAGCTATTTCAAATCCTAAAACATGATGCTGTCAAAGTGCCGCACTCAATATGTCAGCAAATTTGGAAAACTCTGCAGTGGCTACAGGACTGGAAAAAGTCAGTTTTCATTCCAATCCCAAAGAAAGGCAATGCCAAAGAATGTTCAAACTATTGCACAATTGCACTCATCTCACATGCTAGCAAGTTCAGTTCAGTTCAGTCGCTCAGTTGTGTCCGACTCTTTGCGACCCCATGAATCGCAGCACGCCAGGCCTCCCTGTCCATCACCATCTCCCGGAGTTCACTCAGACTCAAGTCCATCGAGTCAGTAAAGTAATGCTCAAAATCCTCCAAGCCAGGTTTCAAGAGTATGTGATGTACAGAGTACAACAACTTTCAGATGTTCAAGCTGGATTTAGAAAAAGCAGAGGAACCAGAGATCAAGTTGCCAACATCTGCTGGATCATAGAAAAAGCAAGAGAGTTCCAGAAAAACATCTACTTATGCTTTATTGACTACATCAAAGCTTTTGACTGTGTGGATCACAACAAACTGTGGAAAATAAAGAGATGGGAATATCAGACCACCTTACCTGCCTCCTGAGAAATCTGTATGTAGATCAAGAAGCAATAGTTAGTGTGGAAACCAGCCTGAGATTGTAAAAAAAATGTTTCTAATCATGATTTGTTCCCCAGCCTGTAATCAATCTGCCATGAGAGGCACCACTAGAAACACAGGTATGAGATCAGTGCCTTCTGATCTCTTTAGGGGCATCCCAGGGAACAAAGGGAAAAGTTAAAATTTACTAGGGGCTCTAAGGAAACAGACCTTCACCCATGGGCTCTTTGTTAATCTTAAATCAGGCCTATTGTCTTAAGAGAACGGAAAAACACAGAGGGGGATTATACTCACATCCTAAGAATACAGTCCCCAGGAGTCAAGCTAGAAATTAATTGTTTCGGGCCACTCAACTAAATCAGGTCAGTCAGCCATTTAGGCTCGGAAACAAATGAACCTATCCCCGAAAAGGCCAAAGTTTGCAGACCAATCAAAACGCTCCATCTCAACTGCACCTGTTCATGATTTTTGTGCTTATAAACTGCTCTGTAACAACTGTTCGGGGTTCGTCTCCCCTGGTGGAGATTGAACCCAGGCGCGTCGGCCTAATAAATCCTCTTGCTGATTGCATCGAGTTCGGGTCTCGGTGGTCTTTGCGGCGACAGGTCCTGGGCAAAGACCGAGAGGTCTAACAGTTAGAACTGCTGCTGCTGCTGCTAAGTTGCTTCAGTCGTGTCCGACTCTGTGCGACCCCATAGATGGCAGCCCACCAGGCTCCCCTGTCCCAACTAGACATGGAAAAACAGACTGGTTCCAAATTGGGAAAGGAGTACATAAAGGCTGTATATTGTCACCCTGCTTATTTAACTTCTATGCAGAGTATATCACGCGAAATGCTGGGCTGGATGAAGTGCAAGCTGGAATCAAGATTGCCGGGAGAAATATCAATAACCTCAGATACGCAGATGACACCACCCTTATGGCAGAAAGTGAAGAAGAACTAAAGAGCCTCTTGATGAAAGTGAAAGAGGAGAGTGAAAAAGTTGGCTTAAAGCTCAACATTCAGAAAACTATGGCATCTTGTCCCATCACCTCATGGCAAATAGATGGGGAAACAATGGAAACAGTTGAGAGATTTTATTTTTCTGGGCTCCAAAATCACTGCAGATGGTGACTGCAGCCATGAAATTAAAAAATGCTTGCTCCTTGGAAGACCAAACTAGACAGCAACCTGAGACATTATTTGCCAACAAAGGTCCCTCTAGTCAAAGCTATGGTTTTTCTAGTAGTCATGTATGGATGTGAGGGTTGGACTATAAAGACAGCTGAGCGCCAAAGAACTGATGCTTTTGAACTGTGGTGCTGGAGAAGACTGTGAGAGTCCCTTGGACAGCAAGGAGATCCAACCAGCCCATCCTAAAGGAAATCAGTCCTGAATATTCATTGGAAGGATTGATGGTGAAGCTCCAATACTTTGGCCACCTGATGCAAAGAATCAACTCATTGGAAAAGACCCTGATGCTAGGAAAGATTGAAGGTGGGAGGAGAGGGGGACAACAGAGGATGAACTGGTTGGATGGTGTCACCAACTCGATGCACATGAGTTTGTGTACGCTCCAGGAGTTGGTGATGGACAGGAAGGCCTGGTGTGCTGCAGTCCATGGGGTCACAAAGAGTTGGAAATGACTGAGTGACTGAACTTAAGTGAATTTCATAGGCTAATGTGATGGACAGGGAAGACTGGTGTGTTGCAGTCCATGGGGTTGCAAAGAGTCACTGAACTGAACTGAATGAGTAGGAGGAGTATTCCAGCTATTTTGGGGAAGGGTGGGGATTTCTAGGAATTGGGCCATTGCTCAGTTTTTGTCTTTCTGGTGGGCCTTGGAACTGTCAAGGTGCCTGTGTGTATGTCACTGAGCATCTGATGTGTTACAACAAGCTTATACTGAGGCTCAAGGTCGACTGGAAGTCAACTTATCCACCATCTTGAACCTAGTTGGTTTTAATCAGTTTATGTCATGTCCTCGGGCTCTGTCATTCTTTTAAAGGATGTGCCTTGTCCCCTACCCTCCTGTTTCAAAATCAGCTCTCAAACCTTTTTCTCAATCTCAGCTCTTAACTGGGGATTGGAGATAAGGGTGGTGGGGGCAACTGTAAAGAGAAACTTTCAGCATCATCTGGATTTACTGGAAAGCTTGGAATTCTACCTCCTCCCAGGAAACCCTTTCTTAAAGTCCTCCCTTTCCCTCCTCCCCCACCCTTTCTCCCACAGCTTCCCCTGCACCAATTCAGGCTACAATTGTCAGAGTACAATAAGGCTGAAGCCAGAGAAGAGTCATGCAAAGGCTGTGCTAGATGCATACAATTAGAACATCTACAGGGGAGGTAGAGCCAGGGAATGTGAATTTATTAAAAAAAAAACAAACAAAACTCTAGGTAATTCTTATTTGCAAGCTATAGTGGAAGACATTGTACCACACCATAAAGAGGTTGGCAGCAAAGTAGAAAGTCAATTAAATATTTAGTTTAATGAAAATAATTGTTGGAAATATGATTACTAAATTGAATGCAAAATCCAAAGCCAAATCTTAAAAAAGAACATTTATATAATAAATTGACTTCTCTGGTGGCTCAGAGGGTAAGGAGTCTGCCTGCAATGCAGGAGACCTGGGTTTGATCCCTGCTTTGGGAAGATCCCCTGGAGAAGGAAATGGCAACCCACTCCAGTATTCTTGCCTGGAAAATCCCATGGATGGAGAAGTTTTATGACCCTAGATTAGATTAGTAAAGATGGGAATTTGTGGATGTAAAAGCAAAACAAGACAAACAAAAATAAAACCTATTAATTGTTAAATGGATGATATAAAAAATGACTCATTTGCTCTTCATTTTGACAACCAAAGAAGCATAGTTTAAGGGTTACATCTAATGAACTTAAAGGTAATCACTACAGCTCATATAACTCAACGCCAGAATTAAGAACCACCTTTCAAGTTATCACCAAAGAAAAAAAAACAATGCAAGTGAGAAGAAAATGTAGAAAATATAGCAAATGAGCCCAAAAAGAGAGTATGAAAAAAATTCCAGAAATAGGAGCAAATGCATCAATTCTTATGGTAATTGTAAATGTTTACATTCTGTAATAAAGTCTTGCTCAGACTAGGCTAAAAACAAAATATGATTATGTGCTGCTTATAAAAGACAACTTGAAATGTAATTGCACATGGTTAAAATTAAAGGGGTTGATAAAGACATCAATCAAAAGCGGGCAAAAGAAAGTAAACAAGTGAGACCTGATTAAACTTAAAAGCTTTTGCATAGCAAAGGAAACTGTAAGCAAGTTGAAAAGACAGCCCTCAGAATTGGAGAAAATAATAGCAAGTGAAACAACTGACAAAGGATTAATTTCCAAAACATACAAGCAGCTCATACAAAATGTCAGAAAAATAAACAACCCAATCAAAAAGTAGGAAAAAGACCTAAACAGACATTTCTCCAAAGAAGATATACAGATGGCTAACAAACACATGAAAAGATGCTCAACATCGCTCATTATTGCTGCTGCTGCTAAGTCACGTCAGTCGTGTCCGACTCTGTGCGACTCCATAGATGGCAGCCCACCAGGCTCCCCCGTCCCTGGGATTCTCCAGGCAAGAACACTGGAGTGGGCCGCTCATTATTAGAGAAACGCAAATCAAAACTACAATGAGTTATCACCTCACACTGGTCAAAATGGCCCTCGTCAAAAAGTCTACCAACAATAAATGCTGGAAAGGATATGGAGATAAAGGAACACTCTTGGAGTGTTGGTGGGAATGTAAATTGATACAGCCACTATGGAAAATGGTATGGAGATTCTCTAAAAAACTAAGAATAAAACCACCATATGACCCAGCAATCCCTCTCCTAGGCATATACCCTGAGGAAACCAAAATCAAAAAAGACAAATATATCCCATTGTTCATTGCAGCACTATTTACAATAGCCAAAACATGGGAAGCAACCTAGATGTCCATCAACAGATGAATGGATAAGAAGTTGTGGTACATATATACAATGAAATATTACTCAGCCATAAAAAGGAACGAATTTGAGTCAGTTCTAATGTGGTGGATGAACCTATTACCTATTATACAGAATGAAGTGAGTCAGAAGAAAAAATAAATACCATACCATATTCTAACACATGTATATGGAATCTAGAAAAACGGTACTGAAGAATTTATTTACAGGGCAACAGTGGAGAAACAGACATAGAGAATAGACTTATGGACATGGGGAGAGGGGAGGAGAGGGTGTGATGTATGGAAATAGTAACATGGAAACTTATATTACCATATGTAAAATAGATAGCCAATGGGGATTTGCTTTATGGCTCAGAAAACTCAAACAGGGGTCTGTATCAACCCAGAGAGAGGTGGGATGGGGAGGGTGATGGGAGGGAGGTTCAAAACGGAGGGGTTATATGCATACCTATGGCTGAGGTTTGACAGAAAACAGCAAAATTCTGTAAAGCAATTATCTTTTGGTAAAAAATAAATTAATTTTTTAAAAAAGCGAGCAAAAGACAGCATCAGTGGAAAATATTACTAAACAGAAAATTCAAGACACACTATCCAAAATGAATGTTTATTAAAAATTAGAATGAAGGAAGACTTTACATGCTTAAAACAGTGAAAAACTCAAAGATATTTTCATAAGGAAAATGTTTCCTGGACTTAACTGTATAAAATGTAAATGGTTGAAAAGCTAAAAGCATCATAATCAGCTGAAAAGGTAAACAATGAAACAGGAACATGTTTTCACAAATGAAATAGGTTAATAGTTTTAATAAAGAGTTCATATAAATCCTTGAGAAAAATATTAGATAATTCAGAAAGAAGGAAACTGAATCAATCCAAATCAAAGAAAAAATAAGTGAAATAGCTGGCTTCTGTCACAGTAACTATTTTTAAAAAATCCCATGAAGAGGACTGGTGGAAATATAAATTTGTATCTTATTATCTGGACATGATTCTGGCAGAAGCTCTCTGGAGCTTTTAAAATGTTCATTCCTTTTGAAACAATAACTCCACTTCTGGGAATCAAGCCTGAAGACAGAATCAGAACTGCCAGGCCAAGATTTATGAAAGAAGTTGCTCCGGAAATTATTTTTTATGATAAGAGTTTTGAGAGGACAGAATGTTAAATGATGGTGGAAAAATTTTAGAAAAGTATGTTATATCCATAAGACAACATTTTGACTCATTAAAATTGTATTTGAGAAGTTGTTCTTGAAATAAAGAAATGATGTATGTTATGTTAACTTTTAAAAAAGAAGTATGCCATATTCCATAAACTGTATACTAAATTGCATATATGGTACCATCTCAACTAAATCAATAGTATTTGCCTTTGAGCAAATGGGATTATAAGGTGTTTTTTTTCACTTCTTCAGAATACTTTCCTAACTTTCCACATTGAACAGAAGTTATCAGAAAAAAAAAATCTGAGTGTTCTTCAATAAATGTTGGGAAAACTGGACATTGACATGCCAAAGAATGAAACTGTACCTATATCTTATACCACTTACAAAAATTAACTTGAAATGTATTAAAGACTTAAATATAAAACTTGAAACTGTTGCAGAAACCTGTATTCGAGAAACCAAGCACCACACTTGGAGAGTTGGACAACTCAGGTTTGTTATGCCTGCGGGCCCAGAGGAGTTAACAGCCCGAACAAAGGGATTACAGAGTTTTTATAGACAGGCTATAGTGGGCAACACTAGCTGTTAATAGGCTGGTTTAAACTAAGGGGTTTCGCTCTCAGAATCAGCAGTCATGATGGGGAGGGGGATGCCTGGCCTGGACAGGCATGATTAAGCAGGTTTGCAGGGGCTGGGTGATTGTAAAGGGCAGGACAAGGGTGAGTAGGATAAACTCTAGTTCCTAGTATTGCAAGTCCCCACTTTCTGAGACTACATGACCTACATGATCTAGACTTTGCAAGGGGCAAGCCAAGTTACAGAAGCAAAAGGAGAAGGAGGTTATGTAAAATTTTAACTTTTCCTCTTCAAAACCATAAAACTCCTAGAAGAAAACAGGGGGAAATCTCCTTGACATGGGTCTTGGTAATAACTTTTTGGATATAACACTAAAAGCATAAGCAAGAAAAGCGAAAAGAAACATTGAATTAAAAAAAAATACATCAAACTAAAAGCTTCTCTACAGCAGAGGAAACAATCAACAAAAGGAAAAGGCAACCTATGGAATGGAGAGAACATTTGCAAACCATATATCTGATAATGGGTTAATATCCAAAATATGTAAGGACCTCATACAATTGAATAGCATAAAACCAAAATAATCTAATTTAAAAATGGGCCAAGGTTCTGAATAGACATTTTCCCCAAGAGTATATACAAATGGCCTCTCAGGTACATGAAAAGTATGTACTAAACATCACGGAAATGCAAATCAAAACCACAATGCAGTATCATCTCACACAGGATGATTATTATCAAAAAGACATGAAAAAACAGTGTTGGGAAGGATGTAGAGAAAATGTAACCTTTGTGCACTGTTGGTGCAGATATAAATTGGTTCAGTCACTATGGAAAACAATATGCAGGTTCCTCAAAAAAATCAAAAATAGAACTATCCTATGCGATCAAACCAGTCAATCCTAAAGGAAATCAGCCCTGAATATTCATTGCAAGGACTGATGCTGAAGCTGAAACTCCAATACTTTGGCCACCTGATGCAAAGAACTGACTCATTGGAAAAGACCTTGATGCTGGGAAAGATCGAAAGGAGAAGAGGACGACAGAGGATGAGATGGTTGGATGGCATCACCAACTCAATGGATGTGCGTTTGAGTAAACTCCGGGAGTTGGTGATGGGCAGAGAGGCCTAGTATGCTGCAGTCCATGGGATTGCAAAGAGTCAGACACGACTGAGCAACTGAACATAACTGATGCAGAGAATAAGATGTTGAATCAGGTAAGTATTCTGGAGATTATTTAACCTTAAACTGTCATCCATCACATAAGGAAAAGACATTTGAGGAAGTGGACTTTCTAGTACACCATTCAAATTACTAGGAATGATGCAACTCAACATTTTGACATTGGAATTGGTGATGAACAGGGGAGCCTGGCGTGCTGCAGTCCCTGGGGTCACAAAGAGTTGGACACAACTGAGTGACTGAACTGAATGATCCAGCAATCCCACTTCTGATTTATACATCCAAAGGAAATTAAATCATTATCTTGAAGATATATGTTCACCCCCATGTCCACTGCAGCATTGTAATTCACAACAAACAGAGATAGGAATAGCCTAAATGTCCATCAACAGATAAATGGAGACAGAAGATGTGGTATACACAATGCTGCTAAGTCACTTCATTCGTGTCTGACTCTGTGCGACCCCATAGACGGCAGCCCACCAGGCCCCCCTGTTCCTGGGATTCTCTAGGCAAGGACACTGGAGTGGGTTGCCATTTCCTTCTCCAATGCATGAAAGTGAAAAGTGAAAGGGAAGTCGCTCAGTCGTGTCCAACTCTTAGCAACCCCATGGACTGCAGCCTACCAGGCTCCTCCATCCATGGGATTTTCCAGGCAAGAGTACTTGAGTGGGGTGCCATTGCCTTCCCCAGGTATACAGAATACTTAGCCATAAAAGAGTAGGAAATCCTGTCATTTGTGACAACCTTGACAGTACTACGCTAAGTGAAATAAGTCAGATAAAGACAAATACTGTGTCATCTTACATGTAGAATCTAACAAAAAAGCTGACTGCAGAGAAACAGAGAGTAGAATGGTGGTTGCCAGGAGCTTTTAGGAGAGGGGTGGCAGGAGGAGAAATAGGGAGACATACAGCGTGCTGACTATCGTTAACAATGCTATATTATATACTAGAAAGTTGCTAAAAGAGTAAATCTTAAATATTTCTCACCACAAAGAAACATACACACACGAAAGTTAACTATGTGAGGTTATAGGTGTGTTAACTAACCTTACTGTGGTAATTATTTTACAATATCTACATGTACAAAATCACATTGTACACCTTAAACCGGGGTCCCCAATCTCCAGGATCTAATGCCTGAAGGTATGAGGTGGAACTGATGTAATAATAATAGAAATAAAGTGCACAATAAATGTATGTGTTTGAATCATGCTGAAACCATCCTCCCACCCCTACTCTGGTCCATGGAAAATTTGTTTTCCATGCAACCAGTCCCTGGTGCCAAAAAGTTGGGGACTGCTGCCCTAAACACATACAAGGCTACAGGTCAATTATAGCTCAATAAAACTGAGTGGGGGGGGGCGAGAAAGATGCAAAAAGTGCAATAAAACAAGCTTTAGATTATTAAAGAGATTTTTAAGAAAAGCAAAAATTCTGAGCAGAAACAAATCATTCTCATTCTGTAAAATCCTTTGTTCTAGCCCTGTTTTATTAATCGGGATTCTTGGCGCAGAAACTGCCACTTGCAACCTGGAGCAAAAGTTAATTTGTTGTTGCGAGGTTTTTTGAGACAAAAATGTATGGAAAGTCTGTTTAGCACCTGAGTGCTGTGATGAATGACCTTTCACTAGTCTTCATATTCTTATATCACTCAGGATTCAAAGTCCTGAGGGACTTTGAAGAGAGGGCGTCCCATAGTCTAGCCTAGGTCACCTGCCTGCATCAGGGTGAGAGAGCAGGCCCATTAACTTCCAACAGAGGCAGTACCACATTTCTCCAAGACAGGGCATTGTGGGAGAAAGGTGGACACTCAACAGTAGTTAGGGTGCTATTAGCAAGAGGGATTAAATCCTATTGACCTGAATTGTGAGGTCACCATTCTGTCTCTTCAGTTGGTAACTTTGCTTTATTTATTTATTTTTTAATTTTTGGCCACACTTTGCAATGTTTAGGACCTTAGCTACCCAAACAGGAATTGAACCAAAGCATCCTTGCATTGGAAGGCAGTCTTAACCACTGGACCACCAGGTAAGTCCTGGTAACTTTATTTCTGAAGTATCTTCTCCATCATTCCCCTCTTATTCATTTATCTCCCTGAAATGAAGCCTCTCTCCTTCCATTCCCAGTTCTCTCACTCAAGTCACCAATGGAGCTAGCTACCCATTCCCATGGATGTTTCTCAGGTTTTATCTTTCTAGATAATCTGAGTTCCCCTAAAAGTAGAACCTGAGGAAAGGATTCAAGTGTAAGTGGTTTATTTGCAAGGAGATCCCAGGAAATACAGGTAAAGGAGTGGAGAAGTGAGAATGCAGGGAAGAAAGTCAACACACAGTGTGTTATTAAACAAGTCACTGTGGTGTGCAACCAGAAGTTAATCCTGTTCCAGGGAACTCTGGGAAATGGTGTAGAATCTGAATCTCCTTCCTTTGCTCTTCCCTCTCCTCACCCCTGAGGCCTAATTGGTCACAGTCTTAACTTCTAATCTTCTCTTTTCTGTGTTCTCTACCTTTAAGCACCACAATCTAGGTATAGAAGAGACTTCCAGCTTTCTCCCTAACATTCTATTGGCTCCATTTGGGCTCATTGCAGCCCCTGAATCTCTGTTGACTTCATTCCTGCCTCTTTAGTTTGGAAAGATCTCAGCTTCCCTGGTTCACTTCAAAATGTTTGCTGTAGCCTTTGAGTTGAACTTATCGCCAGAATCTTCCCATCTTTGGTAGTATTCTGAATTGGTTGGGATTAAGTTTGGTTTGGGTGAACTCCAGGAGTTGGTGATGGACAGGGAGGCCTGGCGTGCTATGGTTCATGGGGTCACAAAGAGTCAGACACGACTGAGCAACTGAAGTGAACTGAAGTTTGGTTGTGAATTATCAAAATCCAGAATAACTGAGCCTTAAATAAGATGGAAGTGTATTCATTTCTTATATTAAAAGAAAATCTCCAAAGGAAATCAGTCCAGGGTTGGTGTGATTCCCACCCCTACTCCCACAACAATAGTGTTTCAGTTTCTGCTTCTGAGGGAACCCAAATGAAAACAAAAGGATAAAAACTCACTTGGAGCATTTGATTGAGATATGCAGATGACACCAACCTTATGGCAGAAAGTGAAGAAGAAATAAAGAGCTTCTTGATGAAAGTGAAAGAGGAGAGTGAAAAAGTTGGCTTAAAACTCAACATTCACAAAAATAAGATGATGGCATCCAGTCCCATCACTTCATGGCAAGTAGATGGGGAAACAATGGAAACAGTTGAGAGACTTTATTTTGGGGGGGCTCTAAAATCACTGCAGATGGTAACTGCAGCCATGAAATTAAAAGATGCTTGCTCCTTGGAGAAAAGCTATGACCAAACTAGACAGCAACCTAAAGAGCAGAGACATTACTTTGCCGACAAAAGTCTGTCTAGTCAAAGCTATGGTTTTTCCAATAGTCATGTATGGATGTGAGAGTTGGACTATAAAGAAAGCTGAGCGCCAAAGAATTGATGCTTTTGAACTGTGGTGTTGGAGAAGACTCTTGAGAGTCCCTTGGACAGCAAGGAGATCCAACCAGTCCATCCTAAGGAAGTAAGTCCTGAATATTCATTGGAAGGACTGATGCTGAAGCCGCAGCTCCAATATTTTGCCCACCTGATGCAAAGAATTGACTCATTTGAAAAGACCCTGATGCTGGGAAAGATCGAAGGTGGGAGGAGAAGGGGACAACAGAGGGTGAGATGATTGGATGGCATCACCGACTCAATGGACATGAGTTTGAGTAAGCTCTGGGAGTTGGTGATGGACAGGAAGGCCTGGTGTGCTGCAGTCCATGGGATCACAGAGTCGGACATGACTGAGCGACTGAACTGAACTGAAGAATTCCCCTGAGCAAAATCCTTTCACAGCTTGATAAAATTTCAGGTGTACAGAAATTTGTGGGGGATAGAAGACCTGGGAAGTTTCTTGGTGAGTTACTTCTCCATGGGAGCTCTGTTCTGAGAAGAATCAGAGAATGTGACTTCTTCCTTCTGGGGTTCCCTGGGACATTCCTGCCCACAATTCTTCCAAATACCACCACCACCCAGCTCTAACTTCTCAGCATCTTTCACCCCACTTCCCGTCAGGCCAACTTCATTCTAGAGCCCAGCTCACTGGTTTCCCCAGGGTCTTATCCCACCCAATCCTGGCCATAGTCCAAAACTCACCCATTATCCAGGGGAGGTGTCACTGAGCTGTCAGGATCAGGAGAGTTGATAGCTGAAGCACTTGAGGTGTTAAGAGTTGATAATAGCTTGCTGAGTCAACTCCTCCCAAGGAATATTTACTTTTTAACAGGAACAGTCTTGAGTCAGTGTTTTTCACCCCTTGGCTCAAAGAAGTGATTATCAGAACAGCAACCCAAGGTAGAAGGTTGAGGCTATATATGGTCCCCGGCCACCAGGGCAGAAACTCTGACTGCTCCAAGAACCCCACCCTCTGCCTTAGGTCCTATGACTGCTCCAAGGGCTGAGAGGGTCTCTATTTCAACTGCACCTGCAATTCACACTTGCAGACTGGTAGAGAAATCACTTTACAGGATTGAGGAAGGGATAATGCCAGCCTGTTGCCCAGGCAAGATTGAGACACAGTGCCTAAAAATAGAAAATCATGTTTTTTTCTTTTTGGACTCTCTGCATGGCCTGCAGGATCTTAGTTTCCCAACCAATGATCAAACCTGAAACCTCTGCAATAGAAGAAAAAGTCTTAACCACAGGACTGCCAGGGAAGTTCCCAGAACATGTTTTATTGTTGGGAAAATTTCCAAATTACATAAAAGCAGCAGCGACTACAAGTAACCACTCCAGACTTATCCAGATCTACCAACCAATGCCTTGCCATTCTTGTTTTGTCGGGTACCCCCTACCCTTTTTTTGAGGGGGTTCAAGACTTCTGTAAAGCAAATCTGTTATTATGTCCTTTTTACTTTTAATATGCTTTTCAAAAGGAAGGACAGAAGGAAGGAAAATGTTTTCCTTTGTTTTCCTCATATGACCACAGTGCTATTATTACAGTTAAGAAAATAATGAACAATCCATAAATACTATCTATCACTGAGTCCATATTTAAATTTTGAGACAATTTGGAAAACTGAGGAGTACTTTTTAAATAGTGGGACTTTTTTTTTTCAACATCAGAGCTGACAGAGTTACAGGAATAAATTAGGGGAACAGAAATGATACCCTCTTAGACCCTCTCCAAATATCCAATTGATTCAAACTAAGGTGGTGGAATCTTGTTGAGCTGAAAAAGCAAAATTTCTACTCCTTCAGTCCAGTAGAAGTAAAAGTGCTCTTCCCAGTTCAGTCTTGTGCTCCTATTCACAAGAGTTTGTAAGGTACTGGAAGGTTGCATCTACCCACTCCAAGGGTTCATATCAGTCTCCCTCTAAAAGACGGTGAATAAGAGACTCCACGTACATTCTAAGGGGGAACATTATGGTGTCCACTTGTTTATATCAAAGGTTCCGAGAAAAAATGATGAGGTTTTGTACATTTGTACATGAGCCATGAATTGTTCATTAACTTTCTAAATGACCAGTCACAGTCTACTGAATTTGGAAGAACCGCCAAAGATGAAACGGCTTTTCCTGCTCAACTGGAACTAAGGGAAAGTGGTTTGGGACACAGAGTGACAAGTCAGGGAAAGATAAACATCATCGCAACTCTTACCAGCTTGCCTAGAAAAGAGCTGGGTTTAACTTTATCTAATAGAGCTTCTCCTTGCTCAAAGTGAGTGTTTTCTAGTTAAAAGTAACATCTAATAATTTTTCCTAAGTTTCGGCTCTATTCTCAGGACTCACTATATGAGCTCAAGTCACCCTCACAACTCCCTTAAGTTGATGTAATTCTTCTCACTTTTACTAATGAGGAAAGAAACAGAAGTGCAGGAAAGTTAAAAGGATACACTGCACAAGATTACACAGCCAGTTAGAATTGGAAGAGGTAGGGCTTGACTCCAAGACCTCCATCTCCAGCCTGCATTCATCACCGCTCTGTGATACATACCACCTCAGGATGAAATGCTGTTTTTTAGTCCACATGGGCTCATCCGATATCATTCCTTCCATTGCTTAACTCTGTCCCCAAAAGTCTCCCATTGTCCTACTTACTCTCTGCTGACTCTCCTGTTTTTCCTAATAAAGTTGTGAGCTCCTTGAAAGCAAGGGCTGCTATGTCCCAATAGTGCTCAGTAAATGGCAGGCATTCATTAAATGTATGTTACAGGACCAGGAGTCAATCCCAGTACAAAATTTAAGAGGGCAATAAGATGAATGATGGTTTAATGAAATGTTTATTGAAAAATCAGGGACTCCCCTGGTGAAAAATAAAAATCCGGATCAGTTACAGTGCCATGCTAAACCACACTGGAGTCAGAGGCCAAAGAAAAATCAGCAACAGTGATCCCATCTTTAAAATGCTGATATTTTGGTCATAATACATCTTTTGTATTAACTTTGATTTCTTTAAAATACTGCATTGAAATATTACTTTTCTTGATTATTGAGGTTTTTTGGCGACCCCACCCAATCCCCCTTAAATTTTACTCCCAAGGTGAGTGGTTCACTTGACTCATCCTACTTTAGGTCCTGGGTATAACTGAATAAATGGTTGACTTCACACTCCAGTATCTACATTTGACAGAAGGGAAAACTAAAATCAAAGTGCAGAGAAGTAGAACACTTTATTTAAAGCCACACAACTAAGTGGTGTCAGGTGTTGGAACTTGTGCTATCTCAAACTTAGTATCTTAAGAAAGGAATTTATGCTTTAGCTAAGAATGACGAATAACACAAATAAATTAAATTCACAGGTAGGACAAAAATGTTGGCCAATGGTTTCAGAGGTTGCCCTAAACTATGCATTATCAGCTACTTACATATGATAATACTGAAAAAACATGCCTCTATTGCCATCATTTTTAAAGATTTTATAATAATTAATTCAACAAACATTTATTCAGTACCTACCATGGAGCTTTTCCTCTGTTGTTTACTTAAATTTTATATTTAATTTTTTGTTGAAGTGCAGTTGGTTTACAATGTTGTACCAATCTCTGCTCTACAACAAACTGACTCAGTTATATACATATAGACATTCTTTTCTATATTCTTTTCCATTATGGTTTAACACAGGGTAAATATTGAATATAGTTCCCTGTGCTATATAGTAGGACTTTGTTGTTCCTTTTTTCTTTAGCAGAACTCGTAATAGGCCATAAGATGACCTCAAAACATAGGTAATCAATTAATTTGTTAGATTAGCCTCTGGAGAAGCTAGCATTAAATGAAATGACTATGTTTTCAAAGTAGAGTCTACTGTCTGAGCCACGAGGGAAGCCCCATATATATACACACACACATATATGTGAACACATGTTCCTGAGTTTAACCACTGGACCACCAGGAATTCTATAGTTGCTACTTTCTTTTTTTCAGTTCTATTTTTCCCACTCTTTTTAAAAATTAAACTTTATTTTGTATCAGTCCTGGGTGTTCTTTGGAAGGAATGATGCTAAAGCTGAAACTCCAGTACTTTGGCCACCTCATGCAAAGAGTTGACTCGCTGGAAAAGACTGATGCTGGGAGGGATTGGGGGCAGGAGGAGAAGGGGATGACAGAGGATGAGATGGCTGGATGGCATCACCAACTCGATGGACGTGAGTTTGAGTGAACTCTGGGAGTTGGTGATGGACAGGGAGGCCTGGTGTGCTGCGACTCATGGAGTCGCAAAGAGTTGGACACGACTGAGCGACTGAACTGAACTGACTGATAGCCAGTTAACAATGTTGTGATAGTTTCAGGTGGACAGCAAAGGGTCGTTGCTATTTTCAATGAGTAATGGAAAAGACAAAAACGGGAACATATGTTAAAAAAAAGAGAGACGTTATTTCTAGGAAATTCTTTGTGTTTGCTCAAGTCATCTAAGGTTGCTTCACTCAGTCATTTCAAGCAGGTTTTTAATGAGCTATTGACCAACAGTCCTAAAAAGCCCCTCAAAAAGCATGTCCTGCTATCAATGACTCACTCATTAAACAAACATTCACTGAGCACCTACTGTGTACCAGGTTGTGTTAGATGCTGGGGATACAGAGATTTGGAGTCAAAGCCTGCTTTGAAGCATGGTGTAAGTGGGAGAAGGTCAACAGGCAAGAGTTCAAAGATCTGTCAAGAAGATTCTTGGAAGACCTCTCAGAAGGGCCAGGAGCATGCCAGTTTGCAGCTGAGGTGTTTGAAAGTACCCAATAGATAACTCTCGCCAACCTGAAATACAAATAACTTACAAAGATAAAACAAAGAAGTTGTCAGGTAGAGAGAAAAATGTTAACTTCACCCCTGATAGAGCTGATACTGGAGAACGTAGTGGGTCAGTTGGTAAAGAATCTGCCTGCAATGCAGGAGACCTGGGTCTGATCCCCGGCTTGGGAAGTCCCTGGGAGAAAGAAATGGCAACCTACTCCAATACTCTTGCCTGGAGAATTGCATGGATAGACGAGGACAGGCTGCAGTCCGTGGAATTGCAAAGAGTCGGGACACAACTGTGCGACTTTCAGTTTTTTTCACTTTCATATGCCAACAAGGGAGCTTCCCAACCAGAATTAGACTGATCCACCCACCCAGCATCCAGGGACAGAGCCTGCCCCTGGAGCACTGGAAGACAATGGTGGCTCACTGGGGCAGCTTGTACTCAGAAAGTTAGGGTTTAGACAATATATGCCCACATATTGTCTGTATGGTATAAACAGTGTGGTGTAAATGTGTAAACATGTATGAATGAACTTTACTCCTTAAAGCTAATCCTTAGATTAATTAATCCTTAGATTAAACCTTAGAGGTGGTCAGCATTTGAGCCCACATTCCAGAGAAGTTTAAGCACTACAAATGTCATTATCTAAATCCATACCCAGAGGATGTTAATAAATGTTAGAGATAATTTTTCATTGCCGAAATGACTGGTATTTGATATGTGTGTGTGTGTGTGTGTGTGTGTGTATATATATATGTTATATATGGCATGCTAGAAAGATTCTACTGGCCTAACAGTCCTCACAGAAGTAAGGGAGCTCTCTTGGGTCTCTTCTATAAGATACTCATTCATTAGGGCTTTACCCTAATGACCTAATCACCTCCCAAAGGTCCCACCTCCTACTACCATCACCTTGGGAGTTAGGTTTCTATACACAAACTTTGAGGGGACATAGTAGGGACAGAGGTTTGTAGTGTCATCTCTAGTTTCAACAGGTGAGCACAATTCACAGAGTATTCAATCTATAAATATTTGTTGGGCCATTAATATATAAATGGCAAATGGATAGTAGTAACTCTAGGTGGTAGATGGTATTTCCAAATACAACCACCACAGTTTTCCAAGGGTAAAAATTTTTTCTGTATGCTATGTATATAGAGCCCAGAAACCAGGGGCCCCTTAAGCATGTTTCTGATGTTCAGTAGTGATTAACCTCTGCATACACATTGCCTTTGAGAAGGGAATGGCAGCCCACTCCAACACCCTTGTCTGGAGAATCCCATAAACACAATGCCTGGCATGTGGTAGTGATGGTATTTCCAAATACAACCACCACAGTTTTCCAAGGGTAAAATTTTTTTCTGTATGCTATGTATATAGAGCCCAGAAACCAGGGGCCCCTTAAGCATGTTTCTGATGTTCAGTAGATGATTAACCTCTGCATACACATTGCCTTTGAGAAGGGAATGGCAGCCCACTCCAACACCCTTGTCTGGAGAATCCCATAAACACAATGCCTGGCATGTGGTAGTTTCTCAATAAATACCTGCTGGATAAATAAAGGGATAAATCTAGAGGAAGCATAATACCCCTCTGTGTTAGCTAGCCATTGCTGCATAGCCAATTACCCCAAACGTTAGCATCTTAAAACGATGATCATTTCTTATCTCACAGTTTCTGTGAGGGAAAAGTCAGGAAGCAGCGTGGCTGGGTGGTTCTGGCTCAGGGTCTCTCACAAGGTTGCAATCGAGGTGTCAGCTAGGACTACAGTCATTCAAAGCTTGATGAGGCAAGAAGACCCCCTTCCAAAATTACTCACGTGGTTTTGGCCAGAGTTGCCAGTTCTTTGTCATGTTGGCTTCCTCACAGGGCTGCTCACACAGGGCAGCCGGCCTGCTCTAGAGCAGATGATCATGAGGATGCAAAAGAAAGGCCACATTGCCCTTTATGACCAAGTCTCCAGTCCCCATCACTTGGGCCTTATTCTGTTCATTAGAACCAAGTCACCAAGTTCAGCCACTACTTCAGGGAAAAGGATTACAAAATATCAGAGGATTTCGAGGGCTACCTACCACACCTTCGGAATTGTTAACTGACTATAAATAGCAGCCTCCAAATGCTCAGACAAATGTGTTTGCTGTGAAAGTGGTTATAAATTGTTTATCAATCTTTCCCTGGTAGTTTTGTGAACACTGTAACCTCTTTACTTTTCAAATGCAAAGGGCACTTCAGCAGGTAAATGGACAGTGATAGCAACTACTTTTGCAATGCAAAGATTCCAAGAGGTTCAGAGGAATGATTTTGAGCAAGTTTTGGTTCCCATCTTTTTTTAATTAAAAAAAAATTTTTTTTTTTTGGCTGAACAGTATGTCAAATCTTAGTTCCTCAGCCAAGGAATGAACCCACATCCCCTGTGCTGGAAATACAGTCTTAACCACTGGACTGCCAGGGAAGTCCCAGGTTTCCTATCTTTGAAGCACAAGATTGTTCTTTGACGAGAATGAAAGTTCAGTTTGTATTTCTCAAGCCCATCTTCACCAATTCAGTGAAGCTAGATACCAGTTTGAGCATTAAAAACTACTGATTCTGATAGTCCATTTTACTTAAACTCTTGGTCTAAGATGACCTGTAAAAACAAGCGAAGTATTAGGTTGCTGCAAAGGTAATTGCGGTTTCAGACCATGAATTTTAAATCATTATAACTAGACTCAAATACATCTTTATGAATCAAAATAGGAACCATTACATTCAACACATTTTTGCCAACGAGAAATGTTTGTTTATTCCTGTAGCATAAAAATCTGTGCTTCACAAAAACAGAAATATAGACCAACGGAATAAGACAGGAGGCAAGAATATACAATGGGGCAAAGACAACCTCTTCAATAAATGGTGATTGCCGGAGTCCAGCTCCAGCAGCCAGGGAATGAGCCTGAAGGGCTGAGCGGTGTTGGTGAACGATGATGTAGTCTCTGACTCATAGTACGGAACTACATCTTGATGTAGCCTCTGACTCAAAGTACGGGACTACATCTTTATTTCAAGCTTCAGCTTCTCTTTTATACTTTGACAAAAGTATTAGGTTAGAGGTTTTTAGTTTCCCCTGCCTAGATTTACTGTACTTAACTTGTGATTACATTGTAACTCATGCTACATTCTTCAGTTTATTTCTTATCTTTCTAAATCCTGTTTGCCTCTAGCATCTTAAGATCACTATCTCCTAAAAAGGCTTCTAGCTATTTTAATTATTCCTAAACCCTAAACTCAGCAATCTTCTTTTGCCATAAAAATTTCCCTCACAAACAGGTCTCAGATAACAATCCTTCCCATGGCCTCAAGCTGTGGCCTACCTGCTCATCCTGGGACATTTTTTGTAAAGATCCTTGAACAAATGTCAGTGTTTATTTTAAAGATTATTTTCTGGGCACAACTGTAGAAGGCTTTGTGCTTTCTCATGCTTCTCCCAAGCACCTTAACATTCTTTTCAGCCAAATCAACTGAAGAAAGGAAAGAAGAAGCCAGAATCACAAGGCCTAACTCCTTCATCCCAGGGCCATGCCTGCGAGATGAGGAGAAGGGGTTGGAGCCATGCCTCCATTTTGTCAGTAATGCCTAACGCAGGTCCTGACAGGTGATGGGAAAACTGGACAGCTACATGTAAAAGAATGAAATTAGAACACTTCTTAACGCCATACACAAAGATAAACTCAAATTGGATTAAAGATCTAAATGTAAGACCAGAAACTATAAAATTCTTAGAGGAAAACATAGGCAGAATGCTTGATATCATAAATCAAAGCAAGATCCTCTATGACCCACCTCCTAGAGTAATGGAAATAAAAACAAAAGTGAAAGGTTGTTGTTGAATCACGACGCCAGGATTCTTGGCCCCAGAGGAGAAGAATTCAATCTGGGGCCAGAGACAAGGCTTGATCACTCAGAGATTTTGTGTAATAAGGTTTTATTAAAGTATAAAGGAGATAGAGAAAGCTTCTAACATAGGCATCAGAAGTAGGCAGAAAGAGTACCCCCCTGCTAGTCTTTAGCTGGATGTTATATAGTCACTGCTGGTGCTGCTGCTGCTGCTAAGTCGCTTCAGTCATGTCTGACTCTGTGCAACCCCATAGACATCAGCCCACCAGGCTTCCCTGTCCCTGGGACTCTATAGTCACTAGCAGTCTGTTAATGAAAGAAAAGAATGTCTTAAAACTTAGAATGTCACCAGGCCCCTCACCCATAACATGCATTTTGGGATAATCTTGGCACAAATGGTTCATCCTGGGCCACAAAATGATTAACTTGAATCTTGAAGAAGGGCAGATCACCATACAAATAGTTTCATTTACATAGATTAGAAGAACAATATATGAGTATAACATACTGGTTTGTCAAGTAGGTTCTGAGCCAAAAGGTGGAACTGACTTGAAGACAGAGTTGGGGGTAAATGCATAGTACATTAGCATAGCTTAAGATAAACATTTCCACAAGAAAAAGGCATTGGTTAACTTCAGGTGTCTCCTCCTGGCTGCCACCCCTGACCTCGGACGCGGGGTAGCTCCTCCCAGCCGCCACTGACCTCGGATGCGGGGTAGCTCCTCTCGGCCATTCCTGCGCCGTCGCAGCCTGGCACTCTAGGCCGCTGCCCCTGACCTCGGACATGGCGTAGCTCCTCTTGGCCATGCTTAGTGAGCCAACTCGCAGCCACCTGCGCGTAGCGGAAGAACTGTACAAAAAAGACCTTCACGACCCAGATAATCACAATGATGTGGTCACTAATCTAGAGCCAGACATCTTGGAATGTGAGGTCAAGTGGGCCTTAGAAAGCATCTCTACGAACAAAGCTAGTGGAGGTGATGGAATTCCAGTTGTCCTGTTCCAAATCCTGAAAGATGATGCTGTGAAAGTGCTGCACTCAATATGCCAGCAAATTTGGAAAACTCAACAGTGGCACCAGGACTGGAAAAGGTCAGTTTTCATTCCAATCCCAAAGAAAGGATATCAGCCACGGGTGTACATGAGTTCCCAATCCTGAACCCCTCTCCCACCTCCCACCCCATATCATCTCTCTGAATCATCCCTGTGCACCAGGGAAAGGGGAAAAAGTTTTTTTTCTCTCTTGGGTCTAAAACACACACACATTCTCACACACACAAAAAATCAAAGTAAGGAAATTAAATACTTTTTATTAATGAATTTGCCACACAGAGATTTTGGGTGAGTTAGTCAGAGGCAAAAGTGGTCTCAGGTGAATATTTTCTAGTGGGTAAACATACATAGCCATTTGGTGGGATAGAGATAGGGGCCTTCTGTCTTATTTTTAGCCCATTATTTCTGCAGCCTCAGCCAGTGCCTGCACAAGTGTGTTCAGTCGAAAGTCTCTTTGTGCTGAATCCAAAGCTTCAGAAGAAGCAATTAAATGTTCATGAGACGTAAACATGTTAAAGTGGAAAAAGCAATTTTCTCCTTACAGATCATTTGAATAAAACTTGGTATCAAAGATGACTGAAGAGAAACTTTCCTGTGTGTTCAGTCGAAAGTCTCTTTGTGCTGAATCCAAAGCTTCAGAAGAAGCAATTAAATGTTCATGAGACGTAAACATGTTAAAGTGGAAAAAGCAATTTTCTCCTTACAGATCATTTGAATAAAACTTGGTATCAAAGATGACTGAAGAGAAACTTTCCCGATGACACTGTGGGCGTGAACATTTTCATAGAGATTTTCCCTATAAAGTTTTGCACAAGAGCTGCCAAACCTGGCCCAGATGTTTCACGTCAGTCTTCTGAGATGGTATCTTCACTGAGGTCAGCAGAGACTCTAGCTGAATTTCCTTAAATCCTATACGTCTAAGACCAAGCAACTTAGGCCTTAGGAATTGTGTACCACTTTGGCCAGTTCTGTGTGGCCGCCAAAAACCTGCTTTTAAATCATTTCTATGTAACAATTAGATTAAAATTTGTCCTTTGAAGTCTGCTTCCAGTTGGCATTTTGGATATCACTTAAATTGAATCTCTGCTTTTGTGCTCATATGTTGGGCCACGTGGCCATGGGGCCTACTAAAAGTTTAAAAAACAACAACAACAACAAATTTCATTTTAATATTGTTAAAACAGTAACACTAAAACCATGAGACTATGAGTATGCAGTGCCAAGTCAACCCAAATAGCAATTCTGATTTAGAATTGATAATGTGTAAAATCCTAATGGTAACCAGCTATTATAAACATATGTTCTATGTCAAGACAAGCTCTCATCTACAGATTTCTAAAACTCCATCTCCTAAGGTACCAGCAAAGAGGAAAGGGATTTTTAACCTGAGAGCAGAGTAGCAATGGCGTTGCTGGTTACCAGGGGAGGAATCTGAGTCATCACAGCAGGAAGGTTAGAGAAGGACTGTGCATTACACAGGGTTCTATGGCTTCAGAGAACACTAACTAGTCTAAACTGTATTTTTAAAACATTTTTCCCCCAGTCCTAAAATTCACCCAGGAGAAAGAGGCTGGTGTAACTGCAGAGAAGAGAAAACTGATCAGCCTGGAGGGCTGCTCCTAGTCGGAGAGGTCGAATGGCATCTTGCTGATGACCTCCCCACTCTCATCGACTATGGTGTCGTAGACCCAGTGGCGGTTGCTGCGGCAAGTGGGCCCGCACTTGGTGGAGTTACACTTGGGGCATGNCGTTTTACAGGAACAAACTCATCCTTCGTTGACACTTGCCCTTCGTCATACTCGTCGACTTCGCGTTTTACACGAACGTTGACTTCGCGTTTTACAGGAACAAACTCATTCTTCATTGACATTTGCCCTTTCTTTCTCAGCTGCCTTATTTGAGGATTAAAGTTGGCTACCTGAGGCCCGGGATTTTGAAATGTCAACCGTTTTAACTGCCGCTCCAGCCGTTTCATTTGCTTCAGTTCCCTCTCACTTGGTTTCTCAGGAGAACTTGGACGTGCAGGTCTCTCTCGCACGGAACTGCATTTTTCTGCTTGTTCACTCATTTCTGCTCACCTGGGGACACAAACAAAGTCAGCAACCATTTGTGGGAGCTCAGTCAACCATGAGGACGCTGGAGCTGGTAAACGTCATTTCAGAATGGGCCTATGAAGTTTTTACTTCAAACCTGGGTTAAGTGGATAGGAGCAAGTTTATCAACACCAACAAATCTTTGGACAAAAGTGCTTTTATCAAGATAATATTTCCTCCTTTATTTAACCATCTCTTTTTTCTATCAACTGTTTAAATAACGATTCATGTAGGTCTAGACTAGTACTTCTCAAACATTAATGTGCATATGAATCATGAAACATCTTGTTAAAAACTAGATTATGATTCACTTAGGACTGGGGTGGGGCCAGAGAGTCTACCTGTCTAATGTATGCCCAGATTATACTGATATTGCTAATTCCAAACCTACTTTGAGTCTCAAGGGCCTAGAGTTAAACCAATAGTGATCAGGGGCAACAATTGCTTGATCAGGGGCAAAAATTGCTTTGCTTTAATAGAAACCCAGTTATTCTTCTTAGGTGAGTGGCCCTAGGATAGAAAAACAACAGTTTTTTATCCAAAGAACCTCTTTCTCTGCACAATGGCCCCCCACTGCCCCCACACAAGGCAAACTCTTGACTTTTCCTCCAGCTAAATTGGTTTGAACAAAGAAAATACTGTTTGATCCACTTCAGATCAATAAACATATTCCTTGTTTCTAATGACTGTAGTAAGTAACATAAATTGGATGGTCATTTTTAGCAATTGCCTTTTTCTCTTTAAAACATCAGCACATTAGCTGTCGTTTATTTATTTCGTTTGAAGTGACCTCCAATTCTTCTCAGAAAACACTCTACAAGCTACTTTAAGGTAATTCATCATATTGAATTAGTGACTGGTTTTTAAAAGGCTTTCTAAAGTCAGTACATTCTCAAGGACTTTCAGTGTCATTTCACCTCTCTCCATGTCTCCCTGTCTCCGTGTGTATGTCTCTTCCCTCACCACTCCCCCTCATCCCTCTGTCTCTCTCCTAATTGGCACATGTCCTACAGACTCCACAACGCTTCCCAAACTCTAGTAACTTAAAGTAGAGAGGCAGAGGATGCCCATATCTTTAAGGATGTTCTGCCTGGCTTCAAGAACTGGCCAAAAGGAAGAGAGACAGAGGAAAGGGCATCAGCTGTGAGAGGATCACCATACTAGAGAAAAATTCCCTCTGCTTCTCACTGGAGAGGTTCAGGCAATTCCAGGGGACCGGCCACACTGTTTGATACATACTACTAATTTCACACAACAGGTTCCCTTTTAGGTCTTCCTTGGCACTTGAATGATGTAGTGTCTACAGAGAGGGAAAAGCAAATGATTCCCCTGAATTTCTCTCTTGAATTGGATTTATTTGCCAGGATCTTGTTGAGTAAATACCCAGGACAGAAATAATACAGTTTCATAATTTCTCTCTAAGTTACTGCAATGTCTTGGCAGGTCTAGAACATTTAGTTTTTTCATTACTCTTATTCTTTGAGTTGTAATTTCCTAGTTGACTACTTACCTTACTTTTTTTGGGGGAAAAAAGGGTAGCAGCTACCTTTCTGATACATTACCCTAGGCAGAGGCGTCTCAGGCATCACACTGCCAGGGATCAAACACTAGCACTGTCTTCACCACTAACTATCTGACTTTAACTTAAGATGACTTCAGCTGTTTAACCTCAAATTTCTTCATCTGAAAATGGGGATAATAATAGAAACTTCTGTATGGGTATGCCCCAAATTAGGTGCAGTGAGAACTTCAAAGATGATATAAGACCAGGTTTCTGCCCTCAAAGGTTTGGCAATCTCCATTGGAGAGATCAAGTGTCTGCAGCTCACTGCAAGGACAGGGAAAGGTGGCCTAGTTCAGATTCTGAGAACTCTATGGGGGGTAGGGGTGGGATTCATAATAATCAAATATCAATAGAGGCATCCCTATTTAGAACTAAGCTTTGTATCTTTTTTCTGCACCCCTCCAGTTTAGTGAGGTGCTCAGTCACTCAGTCGTGTCCAACTCTTTGCAACCCCATGGACTATAGCCATCCAGGCTCCTCTGTCCATTTTCCGGGCAAGAAGATTGGAGTGTGTTGCCATTCCCTTCTCCAGAACTAAGCTTTACATCTTAAAGAATTCTGGTTCATCCCCATAATGGTGGAAAAAAAAAAAGTGAGTGTGTGTGTGTGTGTGCGCATGTGCAAATTTGCCACCATAATTCAGTCTAAAGCCACTGTTTTTTTCATTCATTCAACAAATACTGATCAAGAGTATATCATTACATGCTAGGAATTGTGTCCTATTTATTGCAGTCACAATTGCACACACAAGTCCAGAGTCCTTCAAGCAGTGGTCTTTACAAAAATGAATAAATTGGGGTAAAAATCTTTCACTCTTCAATTAAGCAAAATATCTGTGTAGGCCAATTTTAAGACACAGTATTTGTTTTAGAAACAGGCATCAAGACTCTGGTGGAGAAACTCAAAGTTTAGTTATCAATAGCTGTGAACCAACAGAGAAGGCGATGGCACCCCACTGCAGTACTCTTGCCTGGCAAATCCCATGGATGGAGGAGCCTGGGAGGCTGCAGTCCATGGGGTCTCTAAGAGTCGGACACGACTGAGTGACTTCCCTTTCACTTTTCACTGCCATGCATTGGAGAAGGAAATGGCAACCCACTCCAGTGTTCTTGTCTGAAGAATCCCAGGACGGGGGAGCCTGGTGGGCTGCCGTCTATGGGGTCGCACAGCGTCGGACACGACTGAAGTGACTTAGCAGCAGTAGCATCAGCCGCTGTGAACCAAACACAAAACTTACCAACAGAGAAGGCGATGGCACCCCACTGCAGTACTCTTGCCTGGCAAATCCCATGGATGGAGGAGCCTGGGAGGCTGCAGTCCATGGGGTCTCTAAGAGTCGGACACGACTGAGTGACTTCCCTTTCACTTTTCACTGCCATGCATTGGAGAAGGAAATGGCAACCCACTCCAGTGTTCTTGTCTGAAGAATCCCAGGACGGGGGAGCCTGGTGGGCTGCCGTCTATGGGGTCGCACAGCGTCGGACACGACTGAAGTGACTTAGCAGCAGTAGCATCAGCCGCTGTGAACCAAACACAAAACTGATTCTCAATTATAGAAAACAGAATCAGGTTACAATGAGACCTTTTACTGCAGGAGCACTGTAATAGCGCAATTTGCTGGATACTGCAAGTAAAATCACCAGGCAGCTGAATAGATGTGGCCATGTTATGTTCAGCTATAGCACACTCAAGACTTCCCTGGTGGCTCAGGCAGTGAAGCCTCTGCCTACAATGCAGAAGACCCGGGTTCAATCCCTGGGTCAGAAAGATCTCCTGGAGAAGGAAATGGCCACCCACTCTAGTATTCTTGCCTCTGCCCACCCCCACCCAAAAAGGGGGCTCAAATAAATATTGGGCTTCCCTGGTGGCTCAGAGGTTACAGCATCTGCCTGCAATGGGGAAGACATGGGTTCGATCCCTGGGTCGGGAAGATCCCCTGGAGAAGGGAATGGCAACCCACTCCAGTACTCTTGCCTGGAGAACCCCATGGACGGAGGAGCCTGGTGGGCTACAGTCCACGAGGTCGCAAAGAGTCGGACACGACTGAGCGATTTCACTTTCTATAGCACACTCTCACCCTTTGACATGAGATAGGTTTCTGAACCACAATTGCTAGCTTAAACCCCAGGGCCTCGTAAACCCTTGACCTCTCTCAAAAATGTTGGGAGGATATGTTGAGGCAAACAGTTTCGGGAAATTCAAAGTAGAAAGAAATGCTCGGTGAATGCATTTGAACCCTTGACATTCCAATGTTGTTGGTCAGGAAAGATCTTGGTATTTTCACAGGGAAATATTTTTTCTGTTGAAATCACTTTGAAGGTAACATTGTTTTCTTCTTGTCACTCAACGATTTATTTACTTGTCATAAAATAAAGTGAAAAAACTCTGAGCCCAACCACATAAAAGTCTTAAGTGCATGAGCTGTATCATTATCTTTCTTACCATAGTTCTCTTAGTCCTTAAATTTCATGGTGCTGAAAATATCCTTTTTGTGTTTCTTTTCTGGACTGTTCTCCCTCCGAGCAATGGTTACCAGAATCTTTTAGAATGACATGTATTTGCTAATTGGATTAAAGGCAAGATAATGGAAGAACTCTTTTCCCCCAAATATCTGGGTGATATTCTTAACCTGGAAAACAGATGTTTCAACATCTTTTTGCATCTTTGTGTTCATGATTACAGTAAGGTTTCAGAATATTCCAAATGATTCCAATTCGCTTTCCACATAGTTGGAAGCAGGAAGCCATTAAGATGAACCTCTTTAAACTTACATGTAATAATAGGAGGTGAAAGAAGGTAGAAAAGGGAGGGAGGAGTCCATTAGACTGGTTCTTGGTTGATGTTTTTTATACTTCTCTCAGCTCTCAAAACTTTTTTTTTCGGTTTAATTCACTTATTGAAGCAGTTGATGCTTTTTATTATCCCACGCACATAGATTAAAAATATTAAAATGTACTTACTCAGTGGAAGATGAAAGATAATCCTTATTTAGGTGGTTACACTACTTTCACCGAAGTCAGTCCTTTTACCTAAAACACCATAAAAGGGCAGTTGATCATGTATTCCTTAGGGGAAAAATGTGTTAATGTAACACACAAATAAAATCTCCTGGCCTTCCCAATAATTGCGTCTCTTAACTTTCATCTTTCATGTAAAAATGTTTATACAACTTTGGTAGGCCATTGGTATTTCAGAAAATGGGAGGAAAATGGTTATTACTGAAATAGTCTTCATGAAAAATAGTTTCAAATGTTCAAATTATGTTAAAAAAAAAAAAAAAAGAAGCAAAGGGGGCAAAAGAAATCTTATTCCAGTAGTACCCTGGCTGAAAGTTTCAACAAATTTAGTCTTTTAAAAAAACCTTCAGCAATAGTAATAATGAAAGAGATCCTTTTCGTTTAACAGTGAGAATGATTAATTTGGCATTAGAGAAACTTCACATTTTCCATAACTGATACTGGGAATCAAAGATGTATGGGAACTTTGTCTATATTTGAGGGTATACAAAAGCCTTGATGTATACAGAAGTGGAGATTCTTGGGTCTTGCACCCAGAAATTCCAATTCATTATGTCTTGGGGGGCTGCCTGTGACTCTGCATTTTTAACAAACAGCCCTCGTGATTCTGATGTTGGTGGTCCATGGACCACACCCGGAGAAGGGTGGTTGTGTAACTCTTCTGAGATTGTAACACAGCCCAGTTCTGCCTGCATCCTCTGCTCGCACAGCTGTTGCTAAATATGCTTCAACAAAGATCTTTAGGGAGATGACTTTCATACAGTTTGATATCTTGAGATACATTCTGAGTGATCCTCAGTTATGACAGTTAAACACCTTTGACTAATTCACTATACTCCTCCTGAAATTAGTGAATATATGAGGGTGTATCTGGTAACTATCTACAATCACACTACATACCTGGCCAGAACCCTCTGGTTAAATAGAGGTGGGGCTGCCTGTTCACCTAGATTTGAAATACAAGTGAAATATTAGAATTCAAATGAAGAACTCTTAGCCTACCACCATTATATACTGGAGTCTTCCCTGGTGGCTCAGAGATTAAAGCGTCTGTCTACAATGCGGGAGACCCGGTTTCGATCCCTGGGCCTGGAAGATCCCCTGGAGAAGGAAATGGCAACCCACTCCAGTACTCTTGCCTGGAAAATCTCATGGATGGAGGAGCCTGGTAGTCTCCACGGAGTGGTAAAGAGTTGGATGCGACTGAGCCACTTCACTTTATTATATACTGGAGAAGAGATGATGTCATTTGGAGCAAATCATAAGAGACAGCCTCCATACATTAAAAAGTTGTTGAAAGGGTAAAGAGAAAGGGTTGAATTTAGACAAAGATCTAGTTATTGGGACAACTGGTATACAGTATAGTCTGTTTTGCTGAATTTCACATCTCTTGCTCTTGTTTATCTTCCGAAATAAAATTAGGTGTGTTCCTGTAAGCAGAATTTAAGAAGGCTTCTGGTGAATTTTAGACTGTCTCTGAGTAGTGTGTCCCTCATCACAAATACCTGGAGTGGGGAGGATCCAGAAAGCTGCCACGCCCACAGAACTGCTTTTCTCTGCCTGCAAGGAGTGCTGGACCAGTTCTACAAAGGAGGCCAGAAAAGCCCTTACAAATGAGGCACAAGGTATAGTTCCTACGGGATCCAACTATTTATTTGTTCCCTCCTTACCCACCCTTCCTTTCTCCTCTGTTGACATCCTGCAGAACGGGTGTGAAGAATGTATTATTTGTTCATAATTTTTCCTTCTATTCTGTGTATTGTGCCATAGTTTCCCTAGGTAGATTATACTTCTCCACCCCATTGACCTTGAAATTCGCCGTATGACTTGCTTGGGCTAAGGGAAAATGGGCACAAGTGATCATTGACGAGTTCTGCGCTGAGATATTAAAAGGCACTGCAAATTTCTGCCAAGTTCTTCTTGTATTTCTGTCATCTGCCATGAGAAGTGCATACCCCAGGAAGCTGCCAACTGCAAAATGAGACACATGTGAACAGACCTCAGTCTGATTCACAGCCTTAAGCAAAGCTGCCACAAGTGACCCACAGACACATGAGTAAGAACATCAATGGTATCTTAGTCAACCGCTAAGATTTAGGGGTGAGCTGTTTGCTATGCAGCAGCATCATAACCTTAGCCAAATAACACACGAGGGTGACTGTCATTTACTTGAGGCTCACTCCTTGCCAAGGACCACTAACATTAGCTCCTTTAATCTACAAAATTTCCTTCTGAGATCTGCTAATGCTTCCGTCTTTCATGAAACAGCTGCTCAGAGAAGCCAAGGACTCATAGCTAACAAGTGGCTGAGCCAGAAACTCAAATTCATGTGTATCCACGTTCAAATACTGCATTGGCCAAAAAGTTCATTTGGGTTTCTTATGACATTGCATGGAAAAACGAGAATGAACTTTTTGGCCAACCCAATACAATGATTGTTCCATGGCTCTTCCCTCTTTTTCCTGCAGTTGAAACCACAGGTGATAGCAACAACAACCACATAAAACACAATTTCACTCTTTTCTGAAGGGCACTTTCCTGGGTCTTTTTTCAATCCTATTACTAATTGGGATACTTAAGTTCTGTTTAGTTCTGCTCTAGATTGAATCATAGCTCATGAGATTTGAAATGGTAAGTCATCAGTTCAGAAAGTATTGATGTACCCACGTTCAAATATTGCACTGGCCAAAAGGTTCATTTGGGTTTCTTGTCACATTTCTTGGAAAAACCAGAATGAACTTTTTGGCCAACCCAATACAATGATTGTTCCATGGCTTTTCCCTCTTTTTCCTGCAGTTGAAACCACAGGTGATAGCAACAACCACCACATAAAACACAATTTCACTCTTTTCTGAAGGGCACTTTCCCTGGGTGTTTTTCCAATCCTATTACTAATTGGGATACTTAAGTTCTGTTTAGTTCTGCTTTAGATTGAATCATAGTCCATGAGATTGAAATGGTAAATCTTCAGCTCGGAAAGTATTGTGCTTTAGAAACCACAGGAAGGCTTAAAATAGATTGGAATGTTCTAAGGTTATAGGTAGGAGAGAACATGTACCAGATCAGTGATAGCAACAACCACCACATAAAACACAATTTCACTCTTTTCTGAAGGGCACTTTCCCTGGGTGTTTTTCCAATCCTATTACTAATTGGGATACTTAAGTTCTGTTTAGTTCTGCTTTAGATTGAATCATAGTCCATGAGATTGAAATGGTAAATCTTCAGCTCGGAAAGTATTGTGCTTTAGAAACCACAGGAAGGCTTAAAATAGATTGGAATGTTCTAAGGTTATAGGTAGGAGAGAACATGTACCAGATCAAAACCAGTTGAGCCAGTGTTTTGAGCTTTTCTTGACTAAAGCAGACAGACTCCACAGACACTACTCAGGATCCTCCCTGTGACCCCACTGCAAGAGACAACCATTCAGAAAGCACTGCCAGTATTGTTGCAGTGACACTAAGGAGGAAATATTGCCCATCTCTGGCTGCCCATTAGAATCACTTGGAGACCTGGAGAAACAAAATATCTGGGCCCTGCTGACAAACAAACTCAATCGACATTTCTGGGTGAGAAGCTGAGCATGTTTTTTTTTTTGGTGGGGGGAATGTAATGTTTTAAAGTTCCCCAGGTAATTCTATTTTCTTTGACCACACTGAGTAGTGTGAGGGATACTAGTTCCCAGATCAGGGAGCAAACCCTGGTCACTCCCCCACCCCTATCTGCAGTGGAAGCGTAGATTTCCAACCATTGGACCACCAGGGAAGTCCCCCCAATGCTAATAGGCAGCCAGAGTTGTGACCCACTAAGCTACACTGGTGGCTCAGATGGTAAAGATTCTGCCTGTGATGCCAGAGACCTGGGTTCAATCCCTGGGCTGAGAAGATCCCCTGGAGGAGAGTGTGGTAACCCAGTCCAGTATTCTTGCCTGGAGAATTCCATGGACAGAGGAGCCTGGTGGGCTACAGTCCACGGGGTCGCAAAGAGTTGGACACAACGGAGCGGCTTAACAGTGCAAGCTGTAATAGAAGATGGGCTTCCCTGGTGGCTCAGTGGTAAAGAATCCACCTGCTAATGCAGGAGATGTGGGTTCCATCCCTGGGTGGGGAAGATCCCCTGGAGGAGGGCATGGCAACCCACTCCAGTATTCTTGCCTGGAGAATCCCATGGACAGAGGAGCTTGGTGGGCTACAGTCCACGGGGTTGCAAAGAGACATGATGGAGCGACTCAACAACAACAACAAAAGCTAGAAGATGGACACAAAAAATGTATTTGCTGATTTGCTGATATTTAACATTAAAAGCCAATTCTAGTCAATGACTCACTCACTCATGGAGACTGGAGTGTCAGCTTTGCATGTCTTTGAACTTCCTACCTACTCTCCTGTCATCATTCTTTACCATTTCTCTTTCTTCCGTGGAATATTTACTGAATCTATAGTTATTTACTAAAATCCACATCTATGTTACTTCCTAAAGTGGTGTTTGCCAAGGGCTATACTGTCAAAGTTTATACAGTTTGTAAAGAATTCACTAAAACTCTTATCTGCTAACGTAAAGAGGAGAGATGTCAGTGGCTTCATTAGCCAAATAAATAAAGCCCAGACTGTCATTTATAGTGATTGTATACATGTTCATACTCTCCTATGAATATTTTGGAGCACTGACATTCTAGTTTAATTTGTACTTACAAGTTCCCAAGGATTAGCTGTGACTGGCATAGCCCGAGATTGAGACATGTATGCTATCTTGCTCCTGCATACAGAGACCCCTTGTGGCCCACTTATCTGACTGCCTCCCAGGATATGTGGGAAACTTTCTATTTCTTTTACAGTAAGATATACAACTCTCTTACTGCACTGGTGGCAACTGATTTCTTCGGATGCATTTGAATGAAAATAATATCTAAGATTTATGGAGTATTGTCTATGTGCCAGGCACTATCCTTAGTGTTCTACATGCACTAACTCATTTAATCCTTAACTCTATGAGGTAGATGATCTAGTTATTGTCCTCATTTTACAGAAGAAAAAAACTGAGGCACAGAAAAATTCAGTAAGCTGTCTAAGGTCACACACCTATTAAAGGATAAAGCTGGAATTTGAACCCAGAAAGTCTAGTTCTAGAATCTGGATTTTGAGCCACTAGAAATACCACATTCCTTAGTAGGTAGGGGACTGATCTGAGTACATTTTAGGAGAGGCTGTAGAGCAACCAGTAGTCTTGTCACTGCTAGTGGAAGTGCAAACTGGTACAACCAAAAAGAAACTGTTTGGTAACAGTTGATACCTACTGAAGCTGAACACCTGCTTACCCTATGACCCAGTAATTCCTTGGTACATATCCCAAAACAGTGCATACTTGTGTTGATGAAAGGACATGAAATTGGGTGTTTGCAACAGCACTGAACTGGAAACTACCCAAAGGTCCATCAACAGGAAAGGGGATAAACACATTCTAGGCTTTTGGGGTTGTGAGTAAAGATTTATTTACTTATTTGTGCTATGTGGCTTGTGGGATCGAGTTCCCAGTCCAGGGATTGAAACCATGCCCCCTGCAGTAGAAACACGGAGTCCTAACCACTGGACTGCTAGGGAAACCCCAAGTCCTCTTTATTGATCTGGTTATTGGCCACAGCATGTTTCAAGTTCTCAAGTTCAGTGAGCTTTCCATTTAGGTTACATGCACTTTTCTGTGTGTACACTATCTATCAACAAAAAATTTGCAAGGGTACTACCCGTGATCAAATATTACCTAGAGATAGGAGATTTCATTAAATATTTTCAAATAAACAATGCATATTTAAGGAAAGTAGTCATTCCAGGCAATTAAAGAGTAAATTTCTGCTATCTCTCGTTCTTCCCCCACTTTCCTGCTTTTTATCACAAATGCCAATCTGATGATTTAATAAGAGAAAATGATCACCTGGGTCAGGTATATGGAACGGGTTCAGTGTGCTTGCCTCCAGACAGGAGTTCAAAGGCAGGGTAACTAATGAGAGTTGTATGAAGTTACGGTTGGTAGGAGGTATCAAAACAAAGGGTCCCTGGCTCACTCCCTTTGCATCTCCTGGAGCACTCAACGAGAGTGTGGAAATAGCTTCCTTTTGTAGAAATCTTCAAGAATGAGGAAACTGAGGTCTCCGGCAAGAAATGACTGACTCCACATGACACTCTGCCTAAGGGCAATCCCCTCTGAGGAGAGAGTCACTAGAAGCGGGTGGACCAGCTCACAGTAGGAATTCTCACTACTCCTGCTCACCTGTGTAAGCAATTCATCAGCCACCCCTTTGTATTTGAGGGGTAGAGCCCAATCCACCATGTCCTGTTTATCCCACTTCTGCCTTGGACAGAAAGACTTCATTAACTGTCACAAAGGCAATGCTTTACCAGTGAGAGCACTAACTTCTGTTTGCCTAAAAAGTATGCCAACAAAAACCTTTCATCACTATAGATGCTGTCAGCCAAGTTCTTTCTGGTCAGTTCTACAGGGAAGAACTTTTGATTCTAGCTCAAAAATTATAATCAAAACAGCCACAAAAATTCACCTCTATTATCAGGCAAGACATGAACCTGGCCACCGTACCAGTTTTCTTTTTCTTCCTCTGTGCCTTGCACAGACTTATGGATAATTAAATATAACATAACTTTGGCAAATACTTTTCTTACAATTCTGCTATTATTCTCAGGGGGAAAGTCATATGTAAAGAAAATCGGTTGACTTAATTACTAAGTTTACTCATCAATCATTTAGTGAATTTGCTCCAGGCCTTATTTCCAGTTGCATTTTAAATTTCTATCTATTTTCAGAATCAGATTTATTCCCCCCTCCCTCTCCTCATCACCTCTCCCACCACAGAAGCCATGCTGGGATTACCCTTAGTGCCACTAAGCCCTTGTGGGAAAGAAAGACTTCCGGGGAGAAGTGATGAGGGAGGGAGGGAAGGGGAGAGGTGTCCGACTCTTTGCCACCCTATGGACTGTAGCCCGCCAACCTCCTCTGCCTATGGAATTTCCCAGGCAAGAATACTGGAGTGGGTTACCATTACCTTCTCCAGAAGATCTTTCCAAGCCAAGGATCGAACCTGTGTCTCTTGCATCTCCTGCATTGGCAGGCAGATTCTTTACCACTGAGCCACAAGGGAAGCCCTTCCTGGCCTTCCCTGAGTTGATTTAAGGTCCCTTTCATCTGGGAGGCAAAAGCGGAAAGATCTCTGGATAGAGGGGTGACGGCAGACAAATTCTTCCCCTGGTGTCTGCCCTGTGCCTGATCTGATGAGAGTTCTGGGGCCCCCTAGAGGGAGGGGTCAGTGCCTAATGGCTGACGGTGCTCTGTTCATCAGAGGTTCTGACATGTTGGGTCCAAGAAGGGGTTATGTGATTATTGTGCAGAGCAGATAAAACAGGAAAAGAAAATTACTCAAGATAAAGTACAAAAGGGCAAGAAGTGTTATGTTCCCCGGACCTACTCTTCCTGAGACCATCACATAGCACTGGGGCTATAGGCCCTTCAAGAGAGCTTTGGAGAACGGCAAGTCATAGACGAGAAATAGAAATAGAAATAGAAATAGGTGCCTGCCTGGCAACCACGAAATACCAACAGGTACGTGAAAACAAACACAGCTCAGAAGAACATGGGCAAGCGTTTTCCTAACTACATGTAAGATACTTGCCCTGTGAAGTCCCAGGGGCATCGAGGATTTCTAGTGGCAGTTGGAAGATCAAGCCACGCACAATGGCTGTGTTCTTGCTCTCTGTCTCTCCCCTGTCCGACTAGTGCCTACTTCACCTACACCCTACTCGCAGGACTAACCTCCCCACCTCCTTGCCCCACGGCCCAGCTAACTATAGCTTACCAAACGGCTGATGAGGAGTCTGCCCCTCAAGTGGTTTCCGCCCTCAACCGTTTCTGCGCAACGGTAGACGTGGGTGCCCAGGAGCATGGGTTCTTCTGTGCGCATGCGCGCGAGGTGCGTGCGCACTTGAGGGCGTGTGTATGGAGTGCGCATGCGTGCTTGCGGGGGCGTCCGCGTGCACGTGGGGGGGCCCGAGTGCGTGCATGGGTGCGTGTCTACATATGTGCTTGTGTGCGTGTGTGCATGCTTGGGTGCATGCGTGAGTGTGTGGCTGCGTGCTTGGGCGCCTGCATGTGTGAGCGGGTGCTTGAGTGCGTGCGTGCATGGGCGCCTGTGTGCCTGGGAGCCTGCGTGCCTGCACATGTGCGTGTTCAGCCCTGTCTCAGTCTTTGACTATAGCCTGCCAGGCATTCTCCAGCCGAGCATAGCCATTTCCTTCTCCAGGGCATCTGCCTGACAGCGATCCCCCGAGGTCAATTCCCAAACAACTGGTAATCCTGGCCTCCCCCAGCAGTGAAACCTGCCAATGTGTCCGTCCTGCCTGCTTGCTCCTGCATTGCACACGGTGGGATGTTGTTCCAGGACCTTGCTTGAGACAGACAGGATCCTCCATCGTGTAAACCATGATGTCTTCGTCTGTGTCGCTGACTTAGGGCCCTTTCTTTGGTCGTGAAACTGGGCATGTGAGGCCCTGCTGGCCTGTGGGATGCAGCAGAATAGTGGTCTTGGGCTAGGAATCAATTTGGGCATAAATGTGTGTATTTTTAAAATTTTATTTAGTTAGTTTTTGGTTGTGCTGGATTTTTGTTCCTGCTCAGGGGCTTTCTCTAGTTGGGGAGAGCTGGGGCTTCTCACTGCAGTGGCTTTCTTGCGGAGCACTGGCTCTAGGGCACGTGGGCTGAGTAGTTGTGGTGCACCGGCTTAGTTGCTCCAGGGCATACAGACAGGGAGCGATTGAACCAGTGTACCTGCATTGGCAGATGGATTCTTTTCCACTACGTCACCCGGGAAGTCCAGTTTGGGCATAAAAATGTGACATCTACTAAGATCTGGGAATATTGTAATTATTCCACAGTAGGGTGTGTTGCCCAATCTCCTTGGAGAAGATAATACAGATGGTGTTTTGTCAAACTACTTCCATTATATTAAGGTGCTCTGTGGAAAGAATATTCAATAATCAAAATAGTTTGAGAATACTGGATGAAATAACATTAAGTAGATGTCTTGACTGAAAAACTCATGTCATTAATGTGCTAATGGGGCAGTGAATCCTTATGTCAATCAGGATATGCTAGGTTATGCTGCAACAAAAATTGACTCTACGATTTCAGTGGCGTAGATCAACAAAGGTTTAATTCACTAGTCCTGCCACACATCATCTTCTCTTTGGGACCTAGGCTGAAGCAACAGACTATTTTTCGTTTGTTAGTATTCAAGAGAAATTTACCTTTATTTTTACACAGAATAAAGTGCACAGGTCTTATGATTTTCTGTGTAGAAGTGCAGGGAAGTTAATGCCCGTGGGACAAACTTTGAGCAGTGTAGAGACAGGAGACAGCAGAGAGTCAGCAGCTAAGTTCCCTATGCGTTCCCTCTCTGATGGGCTGTACTGGGGCATAGTTCTTTCTTTTCATCTTCGTACCAGGTGGACACACCTGAGAGAATCACCTGTTTCTCTCATAGAGATTGATGGAAAGTTTGTTGGGAAGCAGTGACCAGGATCACAGGACATCCTCTTGTATTTGAATATTTATTCATTTATTTGGCTGCTCGGAGTCTTTGTTGTGGCACGTGGACTCTTTAGTTGTGGCACGTGGACTCTTCTTTGTGGCATGTAGGATCTAGTGCCCAGACCAGGGACTGAACCCAGGCTCCCTGCTTTGGGAGTTGGAGTCTTAGCCACTGGGGCACCAGGGAAGTCCCTCACCTTGTATTTGAATCTCCCTCTTTTCTCCTCACTTTAGCTGCCATGGATTATACCTCCCATGAAAGCTTTAGCATTTAAACCTTTCTTCAGGCTCTGTTTTCCAGGGAACCCAGGATAACACAGTGTGGGAAAATATCAGGGCTTTCTGGTCTCATAGACCAGTGGAATTGTGCTATGTTAGGCCTCCTTGGTATTTCTCCATCTCACAAAGTACACACTCAGCTTTGCACATACTGTTTCTCTATATGGAACATTCTTCTTTCAGACATATGCATGGCTTATTCCCTCACCTCCTTCAGGTCGTTGCCCAAATATCGCCTACTTACTGAGACTATCCCTGCTCTCCTATTTAAATTTGCACACATATACTGCATTGTATTCCTTCACCCCCATTTATTTTATTTATTGTTATTTCTAGAATAATAGCTCCATTCTGTATCTCATCATTCTTGGTAAGCTCCATGAGAGGAAAAACATTCAGTAAGTATTTGTGGGGCAGCTGGATGGATGGATGGATGATGGATGAATGGATGGATAGAGTGATGGATGAAGAGATGAACAGATGGAGCAGTCAGTGTTAAGGAGCTGTTCTTTTTCATGGTTCTGGATCTCTGTAAACATGGTATAAAAAAACTCCAAATGAACTTCAGTTTCAGGATTCATGGGCAGTTCAGAAAAGAACTGTTGAATCAAACTGTGCTGAATGTTTTCTTCAGTTACTCCCATCAATGGTGGAGCTAATTAATTTTGGAAGGCGTTCTAGTATGCCTTCCAAACAGTCTCATTAGGCTGTTTGAAACTATTGATGTCAGAATATAGTCCTCTTATCCCTTCCTTTTTCATCGTTAGTTAATGGATTAAAAGTCCACTATAGCAGTGTTAAAATCTAGCCCAGGAAGAAGGTGGTCCTGGACTGCTGGCTAGCTGCATCTCATTCCATCTGATGCTGCTGAGGCCTGGCCATCAGTGTGCATTTGAGGGAGCAACAAAAACCCACTGATAAGACGGCTGGAGAGCTTGCTAAGTTTAGAGGCATCCACTAATGGACTCTCCTTTTTGGCAAAATGGAAGTTTGTTCTTTAAAAGTTTTGTTTTGAATTATTAATTTATGTAGAGATAAAAGAATTCTTGGATTTTTAAGCCAGATCAGCTTGGGTTCACAAAATCATTCTACCTATATTAAGATGAGGAAAGGCCATCTGTTTGTCTGGAAGAGAATTGACTCGCTTTTGAATATCTTGTAAAGTGGCAAATGATGAACCATTTTAAGTGGGTTGCTTTAGTTATGTCTACAGTTTGTTTAGTATTTTAACTATTTATAAGGCACACTGTAATGTTGGGAGATGAGTATAAACACTAGTTTGGGTGATATCTGGATGTTTGTAGCCCTTGTTTAGCACTTATAATTCTAACCATAAGAGCTTCTACTTAGTGCTTATAATGATCCAGGAATCACATTCAATGCTTTCAGTATGCTGTTTTTTCTTCACAACAATCATAGGAGCGAAATATTATTATCCCCATTTTAAAGCTCAGGAAACTACCATTTAATGGGGCTAAGACTCTGCCCAGGGTCTTACAGCCATTAATGATCACAGGCATGGCTTTGGCATGTTTGTTGTTCAGTTGCCCAGTCATATCCCACTCTTTGTGACCCCGTGGACTGCAGCACGACAGGCCTTCCTGTCCCTCACCATCTTCCAGAGTTTGCCCAAGTTCACGTTCATTGCATCAGTGATGCCGTTCAGCCATCTCATCCTCTGACGCCCTCTTCTCCTGTCCTCGATCTTTCCCAGCATCAGGGACTTTTCCAATGTGTTGTCTGTTTGCATCAGATGACCAAAATACTGGAGCTTCAGCTTCAGCATCAATCCTTCCAGTTAATATTCAGGCTTAATCTCCCTTAAGATCGACTGCTTCGACCCCTTGCTGTCCAAGGGACTTTCAGGAGTCTTCTCCAGCACCACAGTTTGAAAGCATTCATTCTTTGGAGTTCCGATCTCACACCATACATGATGACTGGGAAGACCATGACTGCCATACATGACCATGACTGAGAAGCCTTGATTGGGAAGCCGTATGGACCTCTGTTGGCAGAGTAATGTCTCTGCTTTTCAATGCACTGTTTGTCATTGCTTTCCTGCCAAGAAACAATTGTCTTCTGAATTCATGGCTGCAGTCACTATTTGCAGTGATTTTGGAGCCCAAGAAGAGGAAATCTGTCACTACTTCCACCTTTCCCCTCTCTATTGGCCATGCAGTAATCGGGCTGGGAGGCATGACCTTAGTTTTTTGAATATTTCATTTTAAGCCCGCTCTTTCACTCTCCTCCCTCACCCTCATCTAGAGGTTCTTTAGTTCCTCTTTGCTTTCTGCCATTAGAGTGATATCATCTGCATATCTGAGGCTGTTGATGTTTCTCCTGCCTATCTTGATTCAGACTTGTATCTCATCCAGCCTGGCATTTCTCTTGATGTGCTCTGCATATAGGTCAGACAGAGTGACAGCAGACAGCCCTGTCACACTCCTTTCTCATTCTTAAACCAATCAGTTGTTCCATACAGGGTTTTAATGGTTGCTTCTTGACCCACATACAGGTTTCTCAAGAGATAGGTAAGACGGTCTGGTATTCCCATCTCTCTAGGAGCTTTCCACAGTTTGTCATGATCTACACAGTCAAAGGCTTTTGTGTAGTCAATGAAACAGAGATAGCTGTTTTTCTGAAATTCCCTTGCATTTTCTATACTGCAGCAAATGTTGGCAATTTGATCTCTAGTTCTTCTTCTTTTTCTAAACCCAGCTTGGACATCTGGAAGTTCTTGATTCACCTAATTCTGAAGCCTAGCATGCAAGATTTTAAGCATGACCTTACTAGCATGGGAAATGAGTGCAACTGTCTGATGGTTAGAACATTCTTTAGTACCACCTTTATTGGGAATTGGGTTGAGGATTGACCTTTTCCAGTCCTGTGGCCACTGCTGGGTCTTCCAGATTTGTTGACATAATGAATGCAACATTTTGATGGCACCTCCTTTAGAGATTTGAATAGTTCTGTTGGAAATCCATCACATCCACTAGCTTTATTAACAGCAGTGCTTCTTAAGGTCCACTTGGCTTCGCACTCCAGAATGTCTGGGTTTGGGTGACTAGCCACACCACTGTAGTGTTCCGGTTCATTAAGATCTTTATTATACAGTTCTTCTGTGTATTCTTTCCATCTCTTCTTGATCTCTTCAGCATCTACTAGGTCTCTACCATTTTTATCCTTTATTGTGCCCATCTTTGGGTGGACTCCATGCTTGTAGACTCCTGAATGCAAGCTCTGGGGTTTGAAGAAAAAGGGAAAAGGCTATATAAAAAGTGTTGAGTTCTAAATGCTCAAGTGATAAAATTTAGATGATTCAATACTACTGACATATTTCTAACCCTGGTAGAATCCACCTTGTTCAGGAGGAGGGACACACACATGCACACACACACACACACACATACAAACACTCACACACAGATACACTTTTATTTATATGCACATACACATTCACACACACCAGCCCTTGGCCATTCACACCAGGGCAATTAGCAGACACACGTATTCTGGGATCCTTCAGGCTCAGAGCCAAATTAAAAGACAGTCCAAGTGCATAATTGCTCTGAGCACCAATCTATAAAGGTAGTACCATTTCCAATAGAAATCAGAAATATGGTACCATTTAACTCAGATGTCCATGTGTGACTACTTCTATAACCATCAAATTGCAAATCAGTCCTGCTTTAGTGCAATAGACAGTAGAATGACAAAAACTGTCCTGGTGCCAGTAAGAAACTGTTGCATTAAGACTGCAATGACACCATCAGAAGCACATATCTAATTCTTAGTTTGCCTCAGCTGCAACATATCTTGGTCCAGACCTGTTTGTGCAATGGGTATTCTACTCTGTTTCTAGTGCCAAAGTACCAGAGGCCTGAGCACTGTGCCCAGTCTTCTATTCCAACAACATTGTCTTCTTCAGCTCTCATGCGTGGTCCAATGCATGCAGTCCAGTGCTTGTTCTGCACTTGGACTTTCCTTCTGATCCAGTGTGGAATTTGTGGAACAGATCTTGATTGCCTCACTGGCCTTCAGGCCTCTCCCAAATTTGACTTTACATATTAGATTTCCATTTGGGCTTGGGGTAAACTACTTTTCTCTTATTATTTGGCTATCAGACATGCTGCTAAATCTCTCTAGCCTTGGCCTGGTCTAGCCTAGCCTTTGGCCTTCCTGGGATCAGCAGCCTTCTCTGGCTTCCCAAGCATCCCAGGAATGCTTCCAGAATACCTCTGCTTGTTGAATGTTCAGTATCTGTCCTCTCTTCTGAATGTACACTTTTTATTCAGCACTCTTTCTCTAGCACTTCACACGGGCCCTGCCATGTTCGGTTCAGTTCAGTAGCTCAGTCAAGTCTGACTCTTTGTGACCCCATGCACTGCAGCATGCCAGGCCTCCTTGTCCATCACCAACTCCTGGAGTTTACTCAAACTCCTGTCCATCAAGCCAGTGATGCCATCCAACCATCTCATCCTCTGTTGTCCCCTTCTCCTCCCACCTTCAATCTTTCCTAGCATCAGGGTCTTTTCCAATGAGTCAGATCTTTCCATCACGTGGCCAAAATATTGGAGTTTCATCTTCAGCATCAGTCCTTATTCAAGACTGCATATTCAGAACTTATTTCCTATAGGATGGACTGGTTGGATCTCCTTGCTGTCCAAGGGACTCTCGAGTCTTCTCTAACACCACAGTTCAAAAGCATCAATTCTTCAGGGCTCAGCTTTCTTTACAGTCCAACTCTCACATCCATACATGACTACTGGAAAAACCATAGCTTTGACTAGACGGACCTTTGTTGGGAAAGTAATGTCTCTGCTTTTTAATATGCTGTCTAGATTGGTCATAACTTTCTTCCAAGAATCAAACATCTTTAATTTCATGGCTGCAGTCGCCATCTGCAGTGATTTTGGAGCCCCCCCCCCCGAAAAAAGTCTGTCACTCTTTCCACATCCATTTGCCATGAAGTGATGTGATCAGATGCCAGATCTTAGTTTTCTGAATGTTGAGCAGCTCACGTGGAGCTTGCCAAGTAGAAGTGATAGATAAGTGTTTGTCGAATAAATAAGTGAATGTATATTTATTTACTTTGTTTGCAGGTACATGACACTTAGGATGTGCCTGGAAATATTGTAAAGATTTTATACACATGAAACTCATTGAAATTTTTTTTAACATGCCATTTATCCTACTAGACTATTTGTTCCTTGAGGACAGAATTTGTGCTGATCTCTAGTACAGTGTCTGACAATATATTTTGATTACATGAAGACATCTATAGTTTTAGTTGTTAAAATTACATTTCTGAATCTATGTCTTTCTACTGTGAGCAACATGAAAACACACATCTCTTAACTTGTAAATGCTCATGTTTAAATGGGGAAAAAATAAAAGCAAATGGACTGTGTCATGGCCAAATTATCTTAATTTTATTTTCTTGCTTAAAAATTTCTGTTGCTATAAACTTTCATATTCTGTTAGTTTCTTTTGCTGAGCTATCTATTGCTGTATAACAAATTACCCCCAAATTAAGGCTAATTTTATATATACTAAAATTTCATCTTGCTCACCACTGTGTGGGTCAGACATTCAAGGAAGTTTCAGCTGAGCAGTTCTCACTGGGGTCTCTCACACGGTTGCAGTCAAGTGTCCGCTGTGCCTACACTACAGTCATCAGAATCTCAGCTGCACTGGACATCCATGATGGCTTACACAAGCCTGACAGCTGATCCCAGATGTCAGGTAGGACTGCAGTTTGGGTTGTCCACCAGAGTAACTACACCCAGCCTCTGCATGTGACCTGGGCTTCTCAGAGCATGGTGGCTGGGTCCCAAGGGAGAGCTATCCAGAGAGCAAGTATTCAGAGAGAACTAAGCAGAAGCTGCCAGGCCTTGGAAGTCACATAGCATCATTTCTCCTAAATTCTGTTTCTTCCAAATAAGGCCAGGTCAGGTTCAAGGAAGTAGAAGGGGAGAATTAGACCCTGTGGATTTATGGGAGGAGTGTCAAGAATTTGTGGTCATCTATTCAAATGTCCACCACAAGGTTAGCCCTGAACTGATGAATGAAGAAATAAAGCCTATGTAAGCATATTTGGAAAACATGCTCTCCCAAATCCTCACTTCTGTAAAAACTTGGATTCTTCTTTTCTTTTTGTCTGCACTGTGTGACTTGTGGGATTTTAGTTCCCTGAGCAGGATCAAACGCAGGCCCTTGGCAGTGAGAGCTTGGAGTTCTAACTACTGAACCACCAGGGAACTCCATGAATTCATTCTGAAGTGTTATTAGGTCCAAAATTAAGACATTGTTTTTATCACAAGAAAAGGTGTACTTATACAAACTTCTGGGAATAGGGTGAAAGGAAGGAAAAATGAGAAAGAGAATGGAAGTCAGAGCTGGCCTCTACTTACCTGGCAGGATCCACCACTCCAGATATTTCCTACTTCATCTGTTTCCATACTTGAAATCCCTCCAGTGATGGCTTCTACCAAATCTTTAGACAACACTCACTGCAATATAGATGACACTTAGAGAAGAAGAGCATTTTAGTCTTTTGAAACTATTATGCCTTGGGTGTTAAAGTGTGAATGAAGAGGCCCTGTTGGTTGAACATAGATTTGTTCTTATAGGCATGATCAAAATTCTGGGAAAATTTAAAATTTTGCAAGAAAAAATGAAAAAGAACTCAGTTATTTAAGTGGAACATTCTTGTATTTGTCATCCTACAAAGGTTATATTTATGAACTGAACTTCCCATTCCCTTTAGTGATTTGGTAAATCCCAAAGCAGTGTCAAGATAAACAATAAATTGCATCTCAGAAGCAATGAGTAAACCCTAAACGGGAATGGATCTGTTCGCATCATCATCTTGATATATGGAGACTGCTACTGTACAGTATTTATTGGTACTTATCTCTTGAGGTGACACCTTCAAATCAATAGTTCTTTTCTATTTTTAATGTCCTTCTGCCATTAACCTGTTCTTATGTCCATTTTTCTTACTGAACATAGATTTGTGCAGAGGCTTGAGGTTTTTCTAGGTTATTTTTTTTTCCTCCATAGGAACAGATTGTATTTCATTTGAAGCGTGTTAAGTTGCATCAGGCTTTAAAGCTTGGCAGTGTACCTTCATTTTGGACAAAAAGGAAGCAATTCTCATGTCTGCTGTGTGAAAACTGAAACTTGGGTCTTATGTATTTTTAAATTCTTGTGGTAGAAAACACATAACATTAAGTCCACCATCTTAACTATTTTTAAATGTACAGCTTCAGTAGTGTTAAGCATGATCACATTACAATACAACCTTTCACATCCTTATGTACTTTTTTTTGTGTGTACATCTTGGTCAGAGAAGCAAGTAGCCTCTTGCCCTGTGTAGACAGGCTTGATCTGTTGTCTCAGGCCTCAGACATGGTTGAATGCAGAACTTAGAATTAGGTGTTGGACCTGTAAGGAACCAGGGAGGCATTAACTCCGTTGGACCCACTGTGCATTAGAGGCAGACATGCCATTTTCTGGTTGTTACGAGGTTACAGGATGGGGTATTATCTTTACTATATCACTGCTTGAGTTTCAGGACACTCTGTGCAAGGGTCAAAATGGTCACTCGTGCCCCTAATGTTACTCCTGTGAAACTCTCAGTCAGCTTGCACCCCTTTGCTTTTAGCCACCCGTGGATTGGAAAGACTCATCTGAGGATGACAAAGCCAGAATATACACCTGTAATTTCCGAAGCTCAGACCCTTCAGTTAAACCACATCTTAATACCACCTGTTCAAAAGGACCAAATAAATGTATTTTAGGGGTGGATGTTCAGAAATCTGCATGTTAATAGGTTCTGAAGTTAAACAATGTTGGCTCGTGACTCCCCTGGAAAATAATTTTCATTGATAGAAACCTTACCAGCCAATGAAGCAAGAGTGGTTCCTATTTTTGACATGCCGGTGATCAAATGATAGCTATGAAACTGTATGAATTTTAGATTGCAACTGGTGACCTCAATTTTGCAATATCACTAAATGATTTCTTTGTTTTCTAGAGATAGAAAACAAGTTATTCTCACTAACCTTTTCTTTTGAAAAATTTTAAACCTAACAGAAATGTTGCTAGAGTAAATACAGTGAATTGCTGATGGCCTGTACCTAGATCCACCAGTTGTTGACATTTTGCTTCATTTGCTTTGGTCTCATTCGACGTGATTTGCTTTTGCTCTCATTTGACGTGTATTTTCTTTATTGAGGTGAAATGTACATAATATAAAATTAACCATTTTGAAGGGAACAATTCAGTAGCATTTGGTACATTCATAATATACTCATTTACATTTAGGTCCAAAGCATTTTAATCACCTCAAAATAAAACCCATATCCAGTAAGCAGTTACTCCTCACTTGTCTTCTGCCCAGCCCCTGGCAACCATCAGTCTGCTTTCTGTCTCTATGGATTTGCCTGTTTGGGATATTTCATATAAATGGAATCATACAATATGTGACCTTTTGGTGTTTGGCTTCTCAGTGTAATATGCTCGGGCTTTATCCACAAGGTAGTGTGTATCACTACTTTAACCACAGACACTTTTCACTCACTTAACACCCTCCTGCTCCCACTTCACCCTACAAACAGACTGGATAGGAGCTTGTGGTCTTGAAACTGAGCCAGACTCTGTGGGGCCTTCCTGGCAACATACCCTCCATGTCTCCTACCTCTTGTTTATAAAAAGGATTTAGCCTCTTAGACCTTCCCCACGTTCCAAAGAATATATTTAATCAGAGAAGTGAGAAAATGCAGAAACAACAACAATAGCAGTCAAGCAAGACAAAATTACAGCAGTTTAACCATAAAATGAAACCAAAGACCTTTAGTTCCTCCTTAAGGGTTATAGACAATATCCTGAGCCATACCTTGAATTGTTTCTGAGGATACTAAAACCATACCAAGTGTCAGAAAGTAACTGCACGCTGACCACAAGCATGTAGACCCTAGACTGGTTGGAACCAGAAGGTTGATAATGTTAACTTCCAATATACCATCCAGCTACCTCACCACAACCAATTCGAAGAATGTCCACGAGCTGATATGCACCCTACAACCTTCAAACCTAATAATGTTGCCTTTAAAAACCCTTCCCTGAAAGCCATCAGGGGGTTCAGGTCTTTTGAGCATGAGCTACCCATGCTCCTTGCTTGGCCTTACAAGAAACAATGTCCTTTCCTTCACCCAACCCCATGTCAGTAGGTTGATTTTGCTGCAAGTCAGGCAAGCAAACCCAAGTTTGGCTCAGTAACCATCTATCTTTTCAGTCCTCTCCCATAGTTCCTTTTTTTTTTCTTTTTTAATCAAGTGCCTCTTTCGGGAAAGGGTGGCTGTTTATTCAAGTATATGTGTGTCATATCCCATAGACTTATTTAATAGTTTAAATGGACATAAAGAAGAAAATACCCAAAGATAATCACACTAAATAGCTATATCACTCTGGATATGTCACTTAATCTCCCTTACACTTTGTTTCTCCACAACGAGACTGGATCCAAGCCCTAAGAGTCATTGTAATGAAAATTGTATGATTCTATTCCCCAGACATTCTGGCCTATTTGTTCCTTAATCTGTTATTCCAGAGAGCTACTTCTTTTCTGTGAAATATTAGAGTAAAACTAATACTGATGAACCACTGGGTGTGTGATCCTGGAGGTTATAAACCATAGCTTGGATGAGTTTACAGTTCAATTGGAGCTAAGAAATAGATGAGCCTGTGACAACAGGGATATTTATAACCAGAGGACAAATCTTGTTAGGAGGGATTAAATATTCATTGCTGAACAACATATGTACCCTGTAGAGAAACTGGTAGAAGTGCCAACAAGAAATTTCAGTCTGCCCTCGTCTTCACGGTGTCACTGCCCTCTTTGATTTGACCAGTCATCTGTAGGTCAAATGGCTACAGAATGCTTCTGGAAAGCAAGTGGCATTTTAAAATTAAAGTTTACCTAGCTGGTACACCAGACAGAACATTCTCTCTTGAATTTTAGTGCTCAATTTGTTTTTATTTGTTCCAAACTTTTATTATAAAACTTTGCAAACACACAGCAAAATTGAAAGAATTTACCGTAAACCCCTGTATACCTACCTCCTAGGATCTACTGTCAACATTTTACTGTACTTGTGTTATTATATATTTATCCATCGCTCTATCCATTCATTGAACCATCTTTTTTTTTGTTGTTGTTGAAGGATTTTGAAGTAAATTACAGATGTCCTTAAGCATGTCATTAGAATTTTAGGCTTTGCCAGTTTTTCTTTTGATATGAAATGTATATACAATGAAATATGTAAATCTTAAAGTATGCACTCATTGAGTTTTGATAGCTGCACACAACTGGTTAATCCAAAATGCTATCAAAGCAGATAATGTAGCATTTGTTTTTTATTTAATTTTTTTATAAATATGTTGTTCTCAAAAATGTGATAGCATGACTAGTTAAACTGAAAGACTACAGTCACCTGCCCCTTCCTCTCAATCTCATCTTTCTGCTTCTCAAAGGCAACTGCTTTCAAATCTTTTACCTACTTCAGGAATTCTTTCTATATACCTGTATAGAATGTTATTACTTCTATTTCTTAAGTTTTCAATTTTAAAATTATCTCTTGGTTAGCCACTATGAAAGAATAGGATTTAGCTACCTCAAACAATTCCTTAAACATATACTTTTTCTTCCCTCCACCTCAAATATATTTATAGCATGTATTTGGTTAAATTAATATGCAGTGTTTATATTATTTCAACTATATAAATATTGCTCATAGTAGACAGTAGATACGATCACATTCTATATCCAAACTTTGTTTTTTCCTAAGTTACTAATCACCCATTTTTTTGGTTGCTTTTAAAATATTGTTGTTGTTGTGCAGTCACTAAGTCATGTCTGACCATTTGTGACCCCATGGACTGCAGCACTCCAGGCTTCCCCATCCTTCATTATCTCCCAGAGTTTGTTCAATTCATTGACATTGAGTCAGTGATACCATCCAACCATCTTACCTTCTGTCGTCCCCTTCTCCTCCTGCTTTCAATCTTTCCCAGCATCAGGGTCTTTTTCAATGAGTTGGCTCTTCGCATCAAGTGCCAAAGTATTGGAGCTTCACCATCAGTCCTTCCAATGAATATTCAGAGTTGATTTCCTTTAGGACTGACTGGTTTGATCTTGCAGTCCAAGAGACTCTCAAGAGTCTTCTCCAGCACCACAGTTCAAAAGCATCAATTCTGCGCTCAGCCCTCTTTATGGTTCAACTCCCACATCTGAACATGACTCCTGGAAAAACCATAGCTTTGACTGTATGGACCTTTGTTGGCAAAGTGATGCCTTTGCTTTTTAATACTGTCTGGATGTCTAGGTTTGTCATAACTTTTCTTCCAAGGAGCAAGCCTCTTTGAATTTCATGGCTGCAGTCACCATCCATAGTGACTTTTTGAGAGCCCAAGAAAATAAAACGTCTGTCACTGTTCCACTTTTCCCCCATTTATTTGCCATGAAGTGATGGGACCAGATGCCATGATCTTTGTTTTTTTAAGGTTGAGTTTGAAGCCAACTTTTTTACTCTCCTCTTTCACCCTCATCAAGAGGCTCTTTAGTTTCTCTTCACTGTCTGCCATTAGAGCAGTATTATCTCCATATCTGAGGTTGTTGATACTTCTCCTGGCAATCTTGAATCCAGCTTGTGATTCATCTAGCCTGCCATTTCGCATGATGTATTCTGTGTAGAAGTTAAATAAGCAGGGTGACAATATACAGCCTTGTTGTACTCCTTTCCCAATTTTGAACCAGTCTGTTGTTCCATGTCCGGTTCTAACTATTGCTTCTTGGCCTGCATACAGGTTTCTCAGGAAGCGGGTAAGGTGGTCTGGTATTTCCATCTCTTTAAGAATTGTCTATAGTTTGTTGTGATCCACACAGTCAAAAGCTTTAGTGTTGTCAGTGAAGCAGATGTTTTTCTGCAATTCCTTTGCTTTTTCTATGATGTTGGCAATGTGATCTCTGGTTCCTCTCTGCCTTTTCTAAATCCAGCTTGCACATCTGGAATGTGTCTCTCATCAGTTCATCTCTAAGCTCTCTAAGAAAACTTTCAAATTCTTTTCAATGTAGTTTACACATTAAATAGTGCACCAGTTCCATTTTCTCTGGGAGGCATCATTCCAATCTTTACTATTTGTTCCCTAGGCTCTGAGGGCTGCCCTCAGGACCCTTCTTCACCTCCTCTGGCCTGTGTTGGACTTCTTATTTCTGGATTGTACATCTTCTTCATGGTTCCATCCCTCCTTTTGATGAAACATATCCTGCAGTAGTTTCTTGAACAGGTAAACTCTGAAAGTCAAGTCTTTTTATACCTCGCCTATCTAAAAGTGTGGTTTTTCTGATAGCTCAGTTGGTAAAGAATCCGCCTGCAATGCTGGAGACCCCAGTTCAATTCCTGGGTCAGGAAGATCCCCTGCAGACAGGAAAGGCTACCCACTCCAGTATTCTGGCCTGGAGAATTCCATGGACTGTATAGTCCATGGGGTCACAAAAAGTTGGACATGACTAAGCAACTCCCACTTTAACGGATCTAAAAGTGTTTTTATTCTACCATCATATTCAAGTGATCATTTGTCTGTCTAACAGTTCAGTTCAGTTCAGTCGCTCAGTTGTGTCCGACTCTTTGCAACCCCATGAATCGCAGCACACCAGGCCTCCCTGTCCATCACCAACTCCGGAGATCACTCAGACTCATGTCCATTGAGTCGGTGATGCCATCCCTCCATCTCATCCTCTGTTGTCCTCTTCTCCTCCTGCCCCCCAATCCCTCCCAGCATCAGGGTCTTTTCCAATGAGTCAACTCTTCGCACGAGGTGGCCAAAGTATTGGAGTTTCAGCTTTAGCATCATTCCTTTCAAGGATACCCAGGACTGATCTTTAGGATAGACTGGTTGGACCTCCTTGCAGTCCAAGGGACTCTAACAGTCTTCTCCAACACCACAGTTCAAAAGCATCAATTCTTCTGCGCTCAGCTTTCTTCACAGTCCAACTCTTACACTCATACATGACCACTGGAAAAACCATAGCCTTGACCAGATGGATTTTTGTTGGCAAAGTAATGTCTGATTTTTAATATGCTATCTAAGTTGGTCATAATTTTCTTCCAAGTAGTAAGCATCTTTTCATTTCATGGTTGCAATCACCATCTGCAGTAATTTTGGAGCCCCCCAAAATAAAGTCTGACACTGTTTCCCCATTTATTTCCCATGAAGTGATGGGCCCAGATGCCATGTTTTCTTAGTTTTCTGACTATTGAGCTTTAAGCCAACTTTTTCCACTCTCCTCTTTCACTTTCATCAAGAGGCTTTTTAGTTTCTCTTCACTTTCTGCCATAAGGGTGGTGTCATATGCATATCTGAGGTTATTGATATTTCTCCCGGCAATCTTGACTCCAGCTTGTGCTTCATCCAGCCCAGTGTTTCTCATGATGCACTCTGCATTTAAGTTAAATAAGCAGGGTGACAATATACAGCCTTGATGTACTCCTTTTCCTATGTGGAACCAGTCTGTTGTTCCATGTCCAGTTCTAACTGTTGCTTCCTGACCTGCATATAGGTTTCTCAAGAGGCAGGTCAGGTGGTGTCTGTCTATATTGCATTCTAAATTGGACAACATTTTCCTTCAGAAATTTCAAAATGTTATTCTACTGTCTTCTAGCCTTCAGTATTGTTGTCTGAGGCCATCTGTTTTCTAATACTTTAAATATATTTTTGAAACATTCTCTGTACCCAAGTGTTCTGAAATTTTGTATTTATATGCCTTGCCATGCTCATTCAATCTAGAAACTCACATCCTTTATTCCTTGTGGAATTTCCTTGATAGTTTCCTCTGAGGGAATATTTTGTCTGTTCTCTTTCTCTAATTGTCATTAGTTGAATGTTTCACTTCTGATTTGAGCCTCCAGTTTTATCTTTTCCCTAATATAAAGTGTGTTTTATTGCATATTAAATATTTTTAAAGTATTATTATCAAATGTAATTTATGAAGAATAACAATTTATTGTTAATTAGGGTGGTGTGTGAGTATCACATTGTGGTTTTAATTTTGCATTGCTCTATTGTTAATGAGGCCAAGCAATCTTTTCATGTTAATTGAAAATTTATATTCTTCTGTGAAGTCCTGATTAAGCCTTTTGCCCATTTTTTTGGTTAGTCCTTTGTCTTCTTATTTACATCCAGAACTTCATATATTCTGAATACTAGCTTTTTGTTTCCCTGTTACTTTTGTTGTGAATATCTTCTTAAAAGAGTTTGTGGCTTTTGTTTTATTGTTTGTTGAAAAGTATCTTTTATTGAATAAAAAATATTGATCTTAATGTCATTTTGGTCTTATTTAAGAAATCTGTTTCTATTCTCAAGTCATACAGATATTTAGATGCTTTCTATATTACCTCCTAGGAGATTTTGGGTATCGCCTTTTGCTTTTAACTTTTTTATCCATCCAGAATTTATTTTAATTTTTCCCATATGGAAAACCATCTGGACCTGGTGTGTTTTCTTTGTGGAAAAACTTGACTGATGATTCAACTCATTTAATGGTTATGAGACCCCTCAGGTTTTCTATTTCTTCTTGGGTCAGGTTTGGTAAATTACATATTTCTAGAATTTTGTCCTTTTCAACATTAAAAAGTTTATCACCTTAAAGAATATATAATATCCTTTTGTTAAACCTTTTAAAATTCCATAGCACCTACGATTACACTCCTGTTATTGCTCATTATTGCCATTTTTATCTGCCTTCTTGGTGCATGTTTGTCTATCTTATTAGTTTTTACAAAGAACTAAATTTTGGCTTTGTCAAAACTCCCTATTTTTCATTTTTAACAATCATTTTGCTATTATATTTACTCTTTCTTCTTTTTACCTTCTTTTGGTATATTCTTTTCTTTTCTCACTACTTAAGTTGATTACTCAGCTCTTTATTTTACAAGTTAATTCTACTAAATAGTCAAGGAACAATCAATGCTAATCACGTACAAACTACTCTAGATTATAGTAAGAGAGGGAATACTTACCAACCCAGTTTATGAAGTTAGCATAACTTTGATATTAAAACTTGACCAAGAGAAAATATGACAAAGGAACATTACAGGCCTAGTTATCTTACATAGGTACAAAAAATCTTAAAAAAAAATCTTTTCGTGTATGAAAATGACAAAGATGAGTTTTCCTCAATACTGCAGGGTTTCACGGATTAGAAAATCAGTTAATACAATTCTCCATAAAACTAAAATAAGAAGAAAAGGCATATGGTTAAACAAAAAGCCATATGGTTTTTTAAAAAGGCATATGGTAATCTCAGTAGTTGCAGAAAAGCATTTGTTGAGGGCAATATCCATTAATTTAAAAAATTCTTAGCATTATCAAGAGTAGAAAGAAATTTACTTGATATGGAAAGTGAAAGTGTTAGTCCCTCAGTCCTGTCTGACTCTTTTCAACGCTATGGACTATAGCCCACCAGGCTCCTCTGTCCATGGAATTCTCCAGGGAAGAATACTGGAGTGGGTTGCCATTCCCTTCTCCAGCAGAACTTCCCAATCCGGGGATCAAACCCAGGTCTGCTGCATTGCAGGCAAGTTCTTTACCATCTGAGACACTATCTACCAAAAATACACAGAAAATATCATAATTAATAGTAAAACATTGAAAATATTTCCTTTAAGATTGGAGCAACAAAAAGTGGCTACTCTTACTGGCATAGCTTAACCAGTGCAGTAAGAAAAATAAGAGAGAAACAAAAGGTATAAGAATTGAAAAGAAAAATCTCAAAATTTATCATTCACAGATGATGTTAGGATCTACACAGAAAACTCCAAAAAATCTACAGTTAATAAGGGAATTTAGTAGTTTTTCTTAATATGAAAAAAATCAACATACAAAAAGCAATTGAATTTATATACAAAAATCAAAAAAATTTTTAAACAATAATAGTTCCTAAAAGCATAACACACTATAAAATAAACATGACGAAAGATATGTCAGACCTCAATGAGAAACTAAAAATTTTGCATTATAAATAAGCAAGGGAGGTCTAAATACTTCTCTAAATATAGAGGAGCAAATTCAGTATTGTAAAGATGTTGATACATAAGTGGATACAATTCCAATGAAAATCCAAAAAAGATGTTGCTTCTGGAGAGTTACAAACTGATTAAAATATTTGTAATGATCAGAGAAGCAAGAATAGCCAAAACCCTCCTAATGAAGCAGAAGTAAACAGAGGAAGTCATCTTGCCTTCATCAAGAACTATTTGAAATCTATAGTCATTAGAAGGATGTGGTATACACCAGTGGAAAACAACAGAGAGCCCAGAAAATAGATCTCTGTGGAGGAAGAACCACTCCAAAGACCTTTCTTGCCTGCCCAGTACTGTCACATGAGCACTAAATACATTTCCATTGTGTTTTGGCCCTTTTATGGTTTTGGACCTATTTCATCAAGCAGTTGGCCTATTTTCATAAAACTTCTATTACTTTAATAGCCACTGTGTAAATTTTGATATTTGAAAATAGCATTAATATTTAAATTAAGATATCTTGTCTGTTTTAAAACTTTAGAGTATTTTGACTTTAATCACCCTCTACTTAATTTATGTGCTATTGTTATTGGATATTATGGTTCTATTTTTAAACCATATAAGACATCATTGTTTTTGTACTCTAGTATGTTTTAGATTACCCACATATTTGCTACTTTATTTGCTCATCTTCTTATATCCCTAACCTTCCATGTGAGATCACTTTTATTGCTATAGAGTATATTCAATACATTTTATACACAGTACATTATTTAATGGGGTCTTCTATTGGTGTCTGATACTCCATATATTTTTCAGTTCAGTTCAGTCTTGGGAAGATCCCCTGGAAAAGGGAAAGACTACCCACTTCAGTATTCTGGCCTAGAGAATTCCATGGATTGTATAGCCCATTGGGTCGCAAAGAGTCAGACACAACTGAGTGACTTTCGCTCACTGACTCACTCAGTTCAGTCACTCAGTCATGTCTGACTTTTTACGACCCCGTAGACTGCAGCATGCCAGGCTTTTCTGTCCATCACCTTCTCCCAGAGCTTGCTCAAACTCATGTCCATTGAGTCAGTGATGCCATCCAACCATCTCATCCTCTGTTGTCCCCTTCTTCTGCCTTCAATCTTTCCCAGCATCAGGGTCTTTTCCAGTGAGTTGGTCTTCATATCAGGTGGCCAAAGTATTGGAACTTCAGCTTCAGTGTCAGTCCTTCCAATGAATATTCAGGGTTGATTTCCTTGCAGTCCAAGGGACTCTCAAGAGTCTTCTTGAACACCACATTTCAAAATATTTTTAAAATATTTATTTATTTGGCTGTGCTGGGTCTTAGTTGCAGCATGTGGGATCTAGTTCCCTGAGCAGGGATGGAACCGAAGCCCCCTGCATTGAGAGCAGAGTCTTAGCTACTGGACCACCAGGGAAGTCCCAGATTTTCAGTGTTTAGAAATATCTTCATTTGGCCTCCAGTCTTTTTTTTTTTTTTTTTTTTTTTAAGGCAGAGCCAGGGCAGGGTAGGGGGAGGAGTTCAGTTACTCACAGTGTTAAAAGTTCACATTGAAATCAAATGAAACAAAATGAGGATAAAATGAGACCTTGATTAATACATCCTCCAGCAACAAAGCAGCTGAAAGCAGAGTGAAGTGGAGACTTGTCAGAGTGCTCTTTTGACTCTGCCTAAGGCAGGCAGCAGGAGAGGAGATGTGACAACACCCCTCAGATTCCTCCACAACAATCTGGGAGCCTGGTGTAGTTGGGAACAAGACTGTACTGTGCTGAACCAGGTGACCCAGTCATCTAGGAGTGGGAAAGAACCGTATTTTGCTTCACCTGGAAAGAAAGAAATAGGAATTTCCTGCCAAGCTCTAGTCGGGCTTCAGTATTGCATGACTTTTGTGTCTCTACTTTATCTGCTCAGGGCCCAGACTTCTAGGCACTGAGCCATGGCCGACAAGAGCTCGTGGTAAAAGTTTGGAGATTTGAGCCTTCTTTTTTTTTAAAATAATGTCCTAGATGGGTTTCTCATCTTGCTATCTTATGGTACTGCTGCCACCTAGCTTTAACCAGATACGGATTCAAAGACCACATCCTGTTGGCGTAAAGAAAGCTCCTTACGACAGCCAGGAGCAGTAAGACCATAGAATAAAGCAAAAGTCGCCTTTTTCTAAACGCTTCAGCCTGACTTCCTCCATTCTCAGGTGTATATAAATAATAATTTCTGTGCCAAATCATGGCACTAGCAGAGTTCTTAAAATCATAGAGGGAAAAGGTGAGGCTTAGTAAAGTAAAGTCACTCAGTCGTGTCCGACTCTTTGTGACCCCATGGACTGCAGCTCACCAGGCTCCTCAGTCCATGAGATTCTCCAAGCAAGAATACTGGAGTGGGTTGCCATTTCCTTCTCCAGGGGATCTTCCCGACCCAGGGATCGAACCCGGGTCTCCCGCATTGGAGGCAGACGCTTTAACCTCTGAGCCACCAGATTGATCCTGTTCCAAAATAATTTCTTCAACCATCTAAGGTCTATGAGTTCCTAATGAAAGCTGTAAGGTTTGTTTGGTTCGCTAAGTGTTTTCCTAGTAGTGACCTGGGGCAAGTGTTAAAACTAAAGATTATGTCAACTTGGGTACACATTCTTAATTCTTACCTCTAGGGCAGCACTATCCAACAGAAATATTATGCAAGCCACATGCATGATTTTAAATTTTCCAGTTATCACATATTAAAAAAGAAACATGTGAAATTAATTTTAATAATACATTTGTATTATTTAAAGAACATATTTTATTTTAATGTATTTAAAATAAGACTATTTTACTTCAGTTCATTTCAGTAACTCAGTCATGTCTGACTCTTTGCGACCCAATGGACTGCAGCACGCCAGGCTTCCCTGTCCATCACCAGCATGAGAGCTTGCCCAAACTCTTGTCCATTGAGGCAGTGATGCCGTCCAACCATCTCATCCTCTGTCTGCCCCTTCTCTTCCTGCCTTCTATCTTTCCCAGGATCAGGGTGTTTTCTAATGAGTTGGCTCTTCGAATCAAGTGGCCAAAGTATTGGACCTTCAGCTTCAGCATCAGTCCTTCCAGTGAATGTTCAAGACTGATTTCTTTTAGAACTGACTGGTTTGATCACCTTACAATCCAAGGGACTCTCCAGAATCTTCTCCAACACCATAGTTCAACAGCATCAATTCTTCGGCACTCGGTTTCTTTCTGGTCCAGCTCTCACATCCATACATGTCTACTGGATAAACCATAGCTTTGACTAGATGGACCTTAGTCAGCAAAGTAATGTATCTGCTTTTTAATATGCTGTCTAGGTTGGTCATAGCTTTTCTTCCAAGAAGCAAGTGTCTTTAATCTCATGGCTGCATCATCATCTGCAGTGATTTTGGAGCCCAAGAAAATAATGTCTGTCACTATTTCCATTGTTTCCCCATCTGTTTGCCATGAGGTGATGGGACCGGATGCCATGATCTTAGGTTTTTGAATGTTGACTTTTAAGCCAGCTTTTTCACTCTCCTCTTTCACCTTCATCAAGAGGCTCTTTAGTTCTTCTTCACTTTCTACCATAAGGGTGGTGTCATCTGCATATCTGAGGTTATTGATATTTCTCCCGGCAATCTTGATTCCAGTTTGTGCTTCTTCCAGCCAAGTATTTCTCATGATGTATTCTGCATATAAGTTAAATAAGCAGGGTGACAATATACAGCCTTGATGTACTCCTTTTCCTATTTGAAACCAGGCTGTTGTTCCATGTCCAGTTCTAACTGTTGCTTCCTGACCTGCATACAGATTTCTCAGGAGGCAGGTCAGGTGGTCTGGTATTCCCATCTCTCTCAGGATTTTCCACAGTTTATTGTGATACACACAGTCAAAGGCTTTGGCATAGTCAATAAAGCAGAAATAGATATTTTTCTGGAATTCCCTTGCCTTTTCTATGATTCAATGGATGTTGGCAATTTGATCTCTGGTTCCTCTGCCTTTTCTGAATCCAGCTTGAACATATGGAAGTTCTTGGTTCTCATACTGTTAAAGCCTAGCTTGGAGAGTTTTGAATGTTACTTTGCCGGCATGTGAAAAGAGTGCAATTGTGCAGTAGTTTGAATATTCTTTGGCTTTGCTTTTTTTTGAGATTAGAATGAAAAGTGACCTTTTCCAGTCCTGTGGCCACTGCTGAGTTTCCCAAATTTTCTGGCATATTGAGTGCAGCACTTTCACAGCATCAAAGTCCTTAGATGGGGAAGGCTGGAGGATACAGATGCTGAACCGGAAGTTAGCAGGCCATTCTTTCTTACTTCGGTGTGAATGTGTCCCCAGCGCGTACGTTCTGAAATCTAACTTGACTGTATCATAACAGTAAGAGTTAATATCTGTCAGCTGCTTGTTACAAATCATTTTTTCTAGGCACAATGTGAATATGGGGGGCAGGAGGAGAGAGAGAGAGAATCATCAGAACAACCCTTCACTGCGATACTATCATGACTTCCCTTCTACAGGTCAAGTAACGAGAGAATGAACCAGAGTTCACAGGAAGTTAGTCCACGGGCTATGCTGTTTTCATTGCACTGTATTTCTTACTTGGGAACCCAGGAAAGCCTCATTTCTACATCTTTAACATCCCTGCAATAAGATGCACAAAAGGTCAGAATGACTGAGTTATAGCTTTGGTGCCAGGATAGACCTCCATCCCTGTCTCTTAAGAGAAGTCAGTGGTCTCATGGATCAGGAACAAGGAATGACAGGGAGACCATCTATAGGAAAAGGTAGCAAGGTCAACCAAAGAGAGAAGGCAATACCAACCTGGGAATCTCCCTTGCCAGTGGCCTGTGATACAGCTTGAATAAATGGAAGCATCCGGTTGGTCCAATCAGAAGCTCTGTTGAGTCGTTTTCTGTGCTGCTTGTCACTGTCCCCAGTGGGAGGATCGGGGTTTCCCAGGCTCTTCAGAGAAACCAGACATTTCAAGGAGACAGCTAATAAAGAGAGAGGTCATGCCTAGTTGCCTTCTCCCACATTTTTGTGTTTTTTTCTACTTGTATGAGTTTGAAAAAGATGAGGGATTTTTATTTTTCTCTTCCTGCCTAACTTCAACCAAGAGCTCTACTTCATAGAGATATGGGCTTTTCTTTGATTTTCCCCCAAAACTCACCCCTCATTTTGCACCCCTCTTCTGCTTTCCCTCCCTGTGATCTAGGGAGTGAGAGGAGTCGGGCATGGTAGATGCAGCTGTTCACTGAGGGTGTTAAAAAAAAATCATTCTCTATATTACCTGGCAAAACTATTTCTTCAGTCGCTATCTTGGTGACTTTATTATTTTTTATTGAATATAATTAGGTTACAACACTATGTTAGTTCCAAGTGTACACCATAGTGATTTGATACTTCTATACGTTACAAAGTAATCAACATAATAAATCTAGATGCCATCTGTCATCATACAGGCTTATTACCATCGTATTCACTGTTTTAGCCACGCTGTGGGTTTCATTCTTGTGACACAGTCATTTTGTAACTGGAGGTTTATGCCTCTGAGTCTCCCTCACCCATCTCACTCATTCTCCCCAGTCCCCTCCCCTTTGGCAACCACTCTGTACAATGTGTCTTTCTACTCTTTGCTTGCTCGCTTGTTTTTCAGATCCCACATGTAAGTGAAACCATACAGTGTATGTCTTTCTCTGACTGACTTTGCCTTAATGTGATACCTGCTAGGCCCGTCTATGTTGTTGCTAATGGCATGATTTTCTTTTTTTATGACTGCGTGACTTTCCATCATATGTATGTACCAGCATCTTCTTGATCCATTCATCTACTGATAGACACTTAGGTTGTTTCCATTTGATTTTGTTTCTTTTTCACTTAATTCACTTTGTTTCATTCTTTCCTTTTATTGATGTAAGTAATTAAAGTCATGAATTCTCCTCTGAACACTGCTTTGGCCAAATCCTAAAAATTTTGATGTGTGATTTTCAATTGTCATTTTTCTAGAAATTTTTCAGTTGTTGCTTTCTCACTCTCTGGCCCAAGAGAAAGACTATTTCTTTAAGTTTCCATGTGGGAGGGCATTTATCTTCTCTGACCTTATTATTATTATCTAGTTTGTTCCATTATAGTTGGAGAAACCAGACATATTTCCTACTTTGGGGGGAAATTACTGAAGTTTATTTTGCCAGAATGTGTGGTCCATTTTCATTAATACTTTGTTGAAACTTGAAAAAATGTTTTCCCAGTTTTCAGTGAGAAGATTTCAATATAGATTCATCAGATCTAACTTTTGACTAAGTTAGTAGCATCTTCTGTGTTCATAACTTTTATCTACTTGATTTCTCTGGTCCTAAGAAAAGTAAATAAAATCACCTATTACTACCTTTCTGAATAGTTTCCTAATATCTTCCTTAACTTCTGCTCCATGATAGTTACTTATTTGGAACTTACATATCTCTTAGATATCCATTTTTAATTTTATACTTTCCATTATAAAGTGCCTTCTTATTTCAATCAATTTGGGGAGATGGATCTGAATGTCACCTTCTTTAATACTAAGATTGTGACCTCTGCTTTCTTTAGGTTTACATTCTCTTCTTTTATGCCTTTGTCTATCATTTTATTTGTTGAATAAATGAATGAATCTTTCAGGACTTCCCTATCAATCCAGTAGTTAAGATTCCATGCTTTCACTGCAAGAGGAGTGGGTTTGATCTCTGGCCAGGGAACTAAGATCCACATGCCACATGGAGTGGCCAAAAAACTCAAATCTAAAAGTGAAAAAAAATGAATCTTTCTGAGTCACTGTATTTTTAAGCATATCTTTTGTATATTGCAAACAGCAGAGTTTTTCTTTTAATCTAATCTGAAAATATTTTAATTTTAATATTTTAATGAGTTAAGTCCATTTATAATTATTAATATGGCTAATGGATTCAGTATAATTTGGAGAGTATTATTTTCTATTAAATATGTTTATATGAGTGTTGCATTTTTAAAATCTTTCACTATATCTTTTTGTGTTTTCCTAATTGCAGTCTTTCAGATTTGAGGAAAGCTATTTATGTTGGCATTATCTTGATTTTACCTTTATATAATGCAGTTAGTTTCTCCCTTCTTTAGATAATTCCTATTAGTTTTCTACTATAAATATCTAAAAACTAGCTTATACTCTCTCCCTTTCTCTTCAGTTGTCTTTGTGTGTACCTTTGTATTCTTAAATATGTTCTAAATACGTGAAGTTGGGTGAAGTCCACCTTTACCAAGCTCTGTGTCCCAGGCAAGTGAGCAAATGTTTCTCAGACTCCATTTCTCATTCTTACAATTGGGAAAGTAATACATGCCACGTAAGATTACCTTAAAGGTAAAGGAAGATATGGCAGGTTCTAGCACAGCAGGAGCACACAGAAAGCACTCCATGAATGATTATCACTGATATTGAATATTGTTAATTCTAAAAGTCCTTGAAACTCAGCATTTCCCAGGACCAGTAGATGGCACTGGATTCAAGTAAATGGATGTTCTTCTCAGCACCCCAAACAGGGAAGATCTTTGTTTTCCCTTCCCCCTAGTCCTTTCTCTGCAGATGCTGACAACTTCGCACTTCCTTCTGAGGCCCCACTGCCATTCAGAGGCAAGTGGCTGCCCCACTCAGCTGGCGCTTGAAAGACTTGAAGTTCAAAATCGTTCCCACTTTGGGCAGGGCAGACAGGGTGGGAGGTTGTTTGGGACCCACAGTAATCTGAGAGTTTCCTAAGTTTCCTCTTTGCCATTCATATCTTGCTTCGAAAAGAGCAGCACATGGCTAAGTGGAAAGACTCTGAAGGTAAGTGACGAGAAGATAGGAAATTTAAGGGGTGGCAGTGAAACGGTGATGGGCAGTGGGAGGGGAAGATGAAAAGAACTAGAAGGGGACTTCCCTGGTGGTCCAGTGGTTAATAACCCACCCGCTACTGCAAGGTTGCAGGTTCGATCCCTGGTCTGGGAAGATCCCACATGCTGTGTGGCAACCACACACCACAACTACGGAAGCCATGTGCCCTAGAGGCTGTGCGCTGCAACAAGAGAAACCACTGCATCAGAAGCCCTTGCACCATTACTCGAGAGTACCCCACTCACCACACCTGGAGGAAGCCCGCAAGTATCAACCAAAACCCAGCACAGCCAAAAACTAAATGTTTTTTTTTTTTTTTTAAAGAACTGGAACTCTGGACAAATCAGAATTACTAATGCCTGTGGTTACCAGGCAGACCACACTTGGGAGTTTGTTGAATACACTGTTGGGGAATGTTTTTCTGTGTCTCTGAAGTCAGTCTTACCTGGGACGGTCCCTCAAGGATAACGAATTTTCATGACCCCTTATGATCCTAAGGTCTGCTGCACCTTCCTGTATGCCCATCCAGATGCCTAGTTTCCCTCCCAGCTCTCTGACTGATGGGCTCTGTGATTTCAGGCCCCTTTCCCTGTCTGTAAAAGATTTGACAGCTATACTATTTTTAAGATGTCTTTCAAGTTTTAGGTATTATGAATCCATGGGTGTAATTATACTGAGGTTACCAAAGAATTTTAATAGATCCTTTTCTCCATGAAGACTATAGTTCCCACAAGGCAGGGGATATAGAACTTATTATTCCACCCCACTCCAGTACTCTTGCCTGGAAAATCCCATGGATGGAGGAGCCTGGTAGGCTGCAGTCCATGGGGTCGCTAAGAGTTGGACATGGACATCACTTTCACTTTTCACTTTCATGCATTGGAGAAGGACATGGCAACCCACTCCAGTGTGCTTGCCTGGAGAATCCCAGGGATGGGGGAGCCTGGTGGGCTGCCGTCTATGGGGTCGCACAGAGTCAGACACGACTGAAGCGACTCAGCAGTAGTAGCAGCAGCAGCATTCCTATCTTACAGATGGAGGAAGGACACTTGGTGGGGAGGGGAATCAGGCCAGTCTTCTCTCTCCCAATGCTTAATTCACCCTCAGTGACATTTGAAAGGCTACTGACTCCAGTATTCTGGCCTGGAGAATTCCATGGACTATAGTTCATGGGGTGGCAGAGGGACAGGACTGAGCGGCTTTCACTTTCACTCTCTCTCTCCCAATGCTTATTTCGCCCTCGGTGACATTTCAGCAATAAACAGGTGTGGAGCAGCAGGACAACCACAGATGAAGTAAAGGTTTACACCCATAGGAAGTTATTTACTCTGGCCTCACCCTGATCCCAACAGTTGCCAGGCAGAAACAAACCCAAAACAACAAAAGTTCTGATGAGTTCAGTGCTAGTCTGGAAAGTACCTGCTACTTCTGGGAAAGTGAAAGTTTCAGTTTTCTAAAAAAATAGCAAATGTAAGACCTTCCAGGAACCAGTGACATGTACAGCTCTGGAATGTCAGTGACTTGTATGTGTAAGGAATATTAAGATAGAAGACAGTAAGGAAGGAGATTTATTCATTTACCCAAACCAGTTATTTATCATTCAATGTGAATGAAGCCTTGTGCCAGGCAGTAGACACAAAGCTTAATAAGACAGATGGCCTCCCCTGCAGGGGCTCACGGTCTAGTTTAAGGATGGAGGTCGATGGTGGGGGTGGAGAATTTAATAGGGACAGTGAGAGAAGGGAGCCCCCGGAGCAGAGCAGCAGGAGCACATGGAAAGGAGCTCTGAGACAACTAGAGAAGGATTCCTGGGAGACTTAAACCCTGCTGCTGCTGCTGCTGCTGGTGAATCTTTAAGAACTAGGGCCTGTCAGGGAGAGCCATTTTGGGAATGGCAGGGTGCGCCATATACAGAGGCACAAAGGTATCAGGAGGGCAGGAAGTTTGCCATAGATGGAAAGTCCTTTCCAAAAGGAAAAGCAGAGAGAAATGGGCTAGATAAGCTGTGTTTCTGGGGAAGAAATATCAGTGCAGAAAAGAGCAGGGACACAGGAAGGATTTTTCAGGAGTGATACTGCTTTACTTGTCCCCTAGAAAAAAAATGACTTCATTAACAATGTCTGGAAGAGATGAACCAATGATAGGGGAACCTCTTTGGACATGAGATCATTCCCTGGTGGCTCAGATGGTAAAAAATCTGCCTGTGATGCAGGAGACCCAGGTTCGGATCCCTGGATCAGGAAAAAACCCTGGAGAAGGGAATGGCTACCCACTCCAGTATTCTTGCCTGGAGAATCCCATGGACAGAGGAGCCTGGTGGGCTACAGTCCATGAGGTCATAAAGAGTCAGACAGGACTGAGTGACTAACATTTTCACAACACAATGAATGAAAGTTGTAACAATAGAATTAGAGAAAAAATAAGGGATTCAGAGCTGTTCACAACTAGAAGTGAAAGAGCTTTAGGAGACTTGATTATACACTAGACTATAACACAAGATGCAATATAATTGGTTGAGAGTGTGGACTCCGGGGTCAGGCCTGGATTCCAAGTCCAGTTCCACTACTGTGCAACCTTGGAAAGTCCTTTAATCTCTTTGAGACTCAGTTTTCTCATACATACAATGGGTATGAGGGTAAACAACCTCAAAGGGTTGACATAACAATCCTAAACCCTTTAAAATTTATTTATCATCCAGTGGTTTCCCATGTCCCATGTAGTTAGGGCCAGATTTCACAGCTCTCCTTCAAGACTCTCCAACATCTGACCACAACATGTGCCATCATCTTTTATACAACTTGTACTTAATTCATACTTTAGTGGTTATTCTCTGTAGGCTGCGCACCTACTTTCTTGGTTTTTCCTAAGTTCAACAAATGTTTATTGGACTTTAAACAAAACCTTTCCCTTGCTGTATGATCTGTTAGAAATTTCAGATGCCTCCAGGCATATGTTAAGTGAAGTGAAGTCGCTTAGTTGTGTCCGACTCTTTGCGACCCCATGGACCATGGCCTACAAGGCTCCTCTGTCCACGGAATTTTCCAGGCAAGAGTGGAGTGGGTTGCCATTTCCTTCCCCAGGGGATCTTCAGAAAATCATTGCTGTCAATTCTTTAATAATACATCCCTAATTCCAAATGAAATTACACACAGACTTTCAATATATTAACAAATAACAGTAGTGTTTTATCACTGTAAATTTATTTTCTGATTTTAAACATTGTTTTGGGAATTTCCTAGAGGTCCAATAGTTTTCACTGCCAGGGACCCAGGCTCAATCCCTGGTCAAAGAGCTAAGATCTGCAACCTTCTCAGTGGCTTGGCCAAAATAAATAAATAGCTAAATAAACATTGTCTTATCTGTTTGTGAAAGCCAGTCAACATGAAGAGCAGGCACTGATGATCACAAGAACTTAAAATTGGGATTTAGGTTTCAATCATAGACTTCAGTAAGCCTCACAGCCAATTCATTGAGTAATATATTTTTTATGCCATAATATTAAGAGAATATCAATTTATAGATACATAGTTGAAAATGGGCACAGTTTTTAAACAGCTCACTTTGAAACACAGAATATTTTGCAGTCAAACAGAGAATAACTCTTGAGAGTCCCTTCGACAGCAAGGAGATCAAACCAGTCAATCCTAAAGGAAATCAACCCTGAATATTTACTGGAAGGCTGATGCTGAAGCTCCAATATTTTGGACACTTGATTAGAAGAGCCAGCTTACTAGAAAAGATCCTGATGCTGGGAAAGATTGAGGGCAGGAGGAAAAGGGGGTGACAGAGGATGAATGGTTGGATGGCATCACTGACTCAATGGGCATGAGTTTGAGCAAATTCCAGGAGATAGTGAAGGACAGGGAAGCCTAATGTACTGCGGTCCATGGGATCACAAAGAGTCAGACACAATTTAGCAACTGAACAACAAACAGAGAATAAAGGAGAAGCTTGATTCCAAAGTCTACACACACCAAAAAAACTTAACCTGATAGTTAATCCCTGATATTTTGTAGACTTCTCTTTCTCAGAAACAGAAACACTGATTTTTAACTGAATGTGTGATGAACAGACTTTTAAAAACTGAATTTCCTCAAGTTCTTTGCAGATAGATGTGGTCATATAACTAAGTTCTGGACTAACAATGTACATAGTAGTGTCATATGCAACTTTAGGGAAATGTCTTGCTGACAGAATGCAGTTGGGGTGGGTGAAGCTTAAGCAGCCACTTTGGAACACAATATTTCAAGCCCATGTGGAGTGTGGCAGAGCAGCAAAATAGAGTGAATCCAGGTCTTGCATGATCATGAAGCTGTGGAGTCCTATCCCAAGGAGAGAGGTATGGCGCCTTGCACCAAGGCCACTGAAGTGGAGACCACCACCAAGGTTAACCCTTTGTAACTGTTGCCAAAAGCCCCCTTAATCATCACCAGTAAGCTTCCTGACCCCAAATTGGGCAAAAATGCCCACCTTGGTAATTACCCTATAGCGCTCTAACAAATCACCTAATGCCACTCTTCCAGCAGGAATTTTCTATGTCTTGAGACTATAAAAACTGACTACTAACCCACAAAAGGGCTTTCCAGGTGGTGCTAGTGGTAAAGAACCTGCCTGCCAATGCAGGAGACATAAGAGACGTGGGTTCGATCCCTGGGTCAGGAAGATCTCCTGGAGGAGGGCATGGCAATCCACTCCAGTATTTTGCCTGAAGAATCTTGTGGACAGAGGAACCTGGTGGACTACAATCCATAGGGTCACAAAGAGTCAGAGGGGACTGTAGTGACTGAGAATGCAACCCATGAAAAAAGCCTCAGCTCTCTCTTGAGCCAGCCCTCTGTTCTAACAGCATCCTGTTGGCTCTCCCTGGTCTGTCAGGAGGTCAGCCTGATGCATTTGCAGCACCATCATTATCTCTGCTCCCTGCTCTTGATAAACTCACTCCCTTCTGAAATACCGTGTGTCTGGAAATTCTTTTCCAGGCCACACTTGGGCTGCCCTGACAGAAGCCAGAACTCCAGCCCTTGATAACTTGCCTCTAAATTTTGTTTGTTTGAGGGCAGAACATATTTCTCTGTTATTTAAGGCATTGTGATTTTTTCATTTGGTTTTTGATACTTACAGCTGAGACTGTGATACATAAAATTAAACTGATGATGGTCTTGAATGGGTTAAAATTTGTTACCTAACACTTATAAGTGTGCCTGTTGCTTCTTAAGATGTTCAGGTGAGCCTAATATCTAAAACAGCTGATGGGGGGCAGAATATGCCACTCCAAAATATGAAGGATGATTCTCAAACTTTGGGTCCCAAACCTTTTTATTGCCTTAAAAATTATTGTGAGTTAAATTAAAAAAAAAAAAAATTATTGTGAGGAGTTTCCTGGTGGCTTAGTGGTTAGGATTCTGGGCTCTCACTGCCGTGGCCCAGAACTGTGACTTTGAATAAATGTTTTCTTTAGTTATATTTGTCAATATTCACTGTGTTAGAAATGAACACCAAGACACTTTTAAAGAACAAGAGTATATAAACACACACCCCGTTAGGTATTAGAGCAAAACAGCATCTGGAGTGAACACATCACGTACCCTCTAGAAAACTCCACTGGGTCCTTGGGAGAGAATGATAGTGAAAGAGGCAAATAACATCTTAGTGTATTATGAACATATAGTTTGGAACTTGTGGACCTTTAAAGGGACCCTCGGAACCCTGGGGCCACACTTTGAAACCACTGATCTAAAATATGAAATTGTAATCAAATATTTGGGGAAGCTGGACATACCTTCACGGAGAAGGCAATGGCACCTCACTCCAGTACTCTTGCCTGGAAAATCCCATGGATGGAGGAGCCTGGTAGGCTGTAGTCCATGGGGTTGCTAAGAGTCGGACACGACTGAGCGACTTCATTTCACTTTCACTTTTCACTTTCACACATTGGAGAAGGAAATGGCAAACCACTCCAGTAGTCTTGCCTGGAGAATCCCAGGAATGGACGATCCTGGTGGGCTGCTGTCTATGGGGTCTCACAGAGTCAGACACGACTGAAGTGACTTAGCAGCAGCAGGACCTACCTTCAGTGATTGAAGAATCTCAGAACAGGATGATGCCTAAGGTTTAGCAGTAGATATTTGCTGAGGTTTGGGGGGGCTACTGGAACCCATTTTCCATTCTTTGGGCACCATGCCTTTATTTCCCTCTTGGGCAATGACACCCTCTCCTGCATGCTCAGTCCAGCTTAGAGAAAGAGGGTGTGACTAGGCTAATTCCCAGCAGTCGGGCAGTAGGAATGAGGAGAGGAGAGAATTTGATGGGGACAGGAATGGTTTAATTACTTAAGTTACTTAGCATTCCAGGCTCCATGATAATAGTGACTGTTTCACGGAGGAACATGAGGTGGAAGGCAGGTCTGTAGCAAAGGATCTGGTGTTTTCCTCCTGGGCTGGACTAGTGGTGGATGTGAGATCCAGAGTAGAAACAGCCTCTCCAAGATCATCCTGGGAGGCCAGAACATGAAGACAACATGAGAGAGATGGAGACCCATCCTGGGACACTGGTCTGAGTCCCTAAACCAGCCCAGGGCAGCCATTGCTATCTGTCTGCTCTTCTGCTTAATCTGAAGACCCTCTGTTTAGCTCGGGGAGCTCTCTGTCCATGTCGAGCCAACATACCAAGCTTCCTAGACCTCCTTACAATGAAGAGAGAGGGCATGTGACCCAGGGCTGGTCAATGACTTGTAGGCAGGTCTGGGCCGGAGGCTTCTGGGAAAACTTGTGATAGCAAGGAGCCTTTGCTCTTTGTCCCTGTCTTCTCAGATTGCAGGCATGAGATGAGAAGGGGAGCAGCAGGGGAGCGAGAGGCACCAGGAAGGCTGCCAGATGGAACGGGTGCTTTACAGAGTGAGACAAACGTGTTTGGATGCAAACATCTGTGACACACAGCCGCCTGCGATCCCTACAGGGTAGACAGCCCTGCTCCTGGCCTTTTTGTTTACAAGAGCCCGTCGAGTCCCTTTGGAGCTTATATGCTGCTTTGGCTTGGGGGCTCTGTCACTTTCAAGAGAAAAAGTCAGATTTCTGGCCCTGAGGAGATCTTGTGTTTACTCAAGCGGGTGGCTAACCTCTTCTCACGTCTGAGACAACGTGAGCCCCAGTCGTAGCTTTAAGACAAGAGGAGATGATATTTGTTATGTGGCAGAGGAGAATCACCCTGTGGTTTCAGAGGAACAGTGGAGCAGGAGGGTGAGAGAGGAAGAAAGTCCCGGGAGAGGGCAAAGAGCAACCTGAAGGAGAGCAGAAAACGTGTCCCAGCGTTGGAAGGGAACTGAAACAGCGTCTGGGTCTGCTGTCTGGGTCATGCACATAATTCTGATGACTCTGCAGCCAAGCTATGCAGGGAGGCTCCTCCAACTTTTAGCAGACTGCAGTTGGCCCTCACACTCCTGAGACACGTGAAGAACTGCATTCTTTGGGGGCTGGGCCTCTCTGGTCTGGATTTTTCCTCTTTCCTGGGGAGGGTCAGGGAGAAGTCGGAGGGAGAATAAGACTTCATGTGAGCACGTGCCAACTTCACAGTCAGAAAATCTGAATCGAAGTCCTGATTATCTGCACCAAATTGCTGGGGATCTTGAGCACTGTATTTCATTTCTTGAGACTCAGTTTCTTCCTGTGTAAAATGATCGTTGTAAGAGTCATCTCTTAGAGTTGTTGCAAGGGTTAGATGAGCTGGGAAGGTGTAACATGGAAGTGTTACATAAGCAGAAACCACTGGGGGACCTGGTAGAGAGTACAGGGACCTTTGAGTACTCTTGCTACTACCTTTGCAGCTTTTTATGAATCCATGATTATTTTCAAGTTAAAAGTTCTAAAAAAAATTCTTCTTTTTTTCATTAATGGGAAGAAAGAGACAAAAATTTACAAGGCCAGGTGCAGGGTTTTGTATTTTCCTAGCAGTTGAGCAGAAGGAGTGAGAAGATGAGAGAATTTGAAGGGGACAGGAATGGATTGGTTAAATAGATTAATTAACTAGACCCTTTATAATGCTCTTAGAGATATAAAAATAAAGATTATAGAGCTTTTAAATGACTGGTGATGGTGGGACTTTGTTTTCTTTGATCGTGGCTCTGCCCAGACTAGGCTGCTTGAAGCTTTGGAATTTTCCAGGGTAATGCTCTCACAGAGGCAGGTCAGCTATGTTGATCCCCTTTCATTGCTCCAACCCCACCACCCTCGCAACAGGCTGCCCAGCCATCCCAAACCCCACAACATTCCTCTCAGAAATGTGGTCAGAATCAGGAAATAATACCTTGGTCTCTGGGTCTTTCTAGAAACTTCTCTAAGATACCAAGTCTTTCAGACTCATGACCTCATCCCTTCCCTCCTGTGTCTCTGGAATGGATTAAAAGCCTCTGGTGCCAGAGGGCATTATATTAGCAAGTAATGTGCTTAGCTCAGAGCCTGGCACATAGAAAGTATACATTAAATTCAAGCTGTCACAGTTCATGGAAAGCATCAGGACAAGTCAGTATGAGACCCAGCCCTGCTATCAAGTTGCTGATGACTTTCAATAAATCTCTCAGCCTCTCTGGATCGGTTCTTCCTTCTCTGAAATAATAAAAGAGCTGAACAAAAAAATAGGTCCCTCTACTCTAAAGATCTCTGGAACTCTTGACGGAAAGTCTGAGCCATTCCCTGCTAAGAAGCTGCCCTGGCTTTGCAACACTGAGTTATCAATGCCTCAGTAAACTACACCTCCTCTAGGGAGTTCCCAGCCCAAGAGGGAAGGCTACTGAATGAAGAGAGCTTTTCAAGATATTTGGCCGGGGCCATGCTGACTCAGAAGAAACAAGCAGTACAATTCTCAGTCCTGAAGGTAACAAGAAGTCCCCTGCCAGGCCCCAGAGAGAAAGCCCACTGTTAGCCCATGGAACGGGGCAGGGCTTTCATAGAATTCTAGAATGTCAGTGCTGGAAAATCTCTTAGGGAGTTTCTAGTTCAGGGGTTTTTAAGCCACGTTCTGTGGGTGCTTCCACAGTTCCACAAACTGCTAATATTCATCTCCTTTTGTATACCTCAAGCTGTATTTAAAACTGTGACTGGAAAACAACGAGGACACCAATATTGGTCACCTGTAACTTTCAACACATCAGGAATGAAAATTCATTCATATGTTGTGGCAGAGTCCACTGATATTGTCCCCTAAATCTACCCTTCCTTCTTCTCTTTGTTGTGGAAACTACAGTT
>SJXQ01008600.1:0-26260 GCA_006408695.1 Aepyceros melampus | reverse complement strand
TTGGGGGGCAGGGGGTTGGTCCATAGCCACCTAGGTTAAACACCACATTTCCCAGCCTCCCTTGTAGCTAGGTAAGGCCATGTAATGAAGTTTTGGTTAGTGGGATACAGGTAATGGTTGTGAGTGCTACTTCTGGGTGTTTTTTTAAAGTGAAGGTCTATGCTCTTTTTCTTCCCTTTTCTCACTGGCTGTAGTGTGGACATGATGCTGAAGCTCAGCCGGCTACCTTGGACTTAGAAGTCTCATGTTGAAGATAATGGGCAAAGACAGAGAAGGGATCTTGGGTCTTTGATGATCATTTCATTTACCTGCCTGTTTGTGGCTCAGATGGTCAAGAATCTGCCTGCAATGAAGGACATCTGGATTCAGTCCCTGGGTTGGGAAGATCCCCTGGAGAAGAGAATGACAACCCACTCTAATATTCTTGTCTGGAGAATTCCATGGACAGAGGAGCCTGGCAGGCTACAGTTCATGGGGTTGCAATGAGTCATCCATGATGATCATTTAGTTCTAACTTGATTATTTGAGTTCCTGGACTGTTTATCTCCAGACTTCATTTATATGAAAGAGACATAAACCTCTGTCATATTTAAAGTGAAGTCACTCAGTCACGTCTGACTCTGCGACCCCACGGACTGTAGCCTGCCAGGCTCCTCCGTCCATGGGATTTTCCAGGCAAGAGTACTGGAGTGGGTTACCATTTCCTTCTCCAGGGGATCTTCCTGACCCAGGTATTGAACCCAGGTCTACCTGCATTATAGGCAGACACTTTATCCTGTCATATTTAAGCCACTTTTATTTTCTTATTGTTGTTGTTTTTGAGTTTTGATTTTTTGGTGCTCGGCTTGTGGGATCTTAGTTCTCCAACCAGGGATTGAACCCAGGTCCTTGGCAATGGAAGCGCTGGACTGCCGGGAAATTCCCAAGCCACTTTTATTTTGGAGTTAGTGCTTGTTTAGTCTCTAAGTCATGTCCAACTCTTTTGTGACCCCATGGGACTGTAGCCTGCAGGCTCCTCTGTCCATGGGATTTCCCAGGTAAGAATATTGGAGTGGGTTGCCATTTCCTCTCATACAGAATAACTCCACATGCTCTGACTCAATCACAGCAACCTCTTTGCTCCTAAAAGTACAATATCCATAAGATGTTATGGAAAAATCCAAATGAACTTTCAGGCCAACCCAATATACAGGATAAGTTTAAGACTTTGTTTGACCAAAGTCTTCCTCTGGTCAAAAGTTAGAAAATAATGGAAATAGTGTGATCACCTTGTTTTACAGAGGGAGAACGTGAGGTTCAGAGAGGGGAAAGGACTTTCTAATATCAATCAGCAAATCAGTGGAAGAGAAAACTAAGACTTTCCTTGACACCTTAGCATTTCATTTTCTAATCTTTTCTAGGGGAAGGGACCCTCGATACAAGATATCAGCCTTACCTAGTTACTCAAGGATAGGAAAGATTTGCAAATACAGCCTGTTTAGTACAGGGCATTTCATCCTTAATCTGCACCAAACCTGGCTCTTTCCACTCAGATCTCAGGGCAGAGAGGCCGCCAGTGGTTCTCCCCGGATGCCTTTGCATTTTAACCTCGAAGGAGGCATCAGCAAAGGTGGAGTCACAGACACAGAGCCATGCAGTGGGGATGCTAATTGGATGAAGTGATCTCAGCATTTCTCAGAACCCAGCATAGGGCACCTCTCCCATGGTTCTGTGTGCACCCACCTTGATACACAAAGGTCCTCAGAGAGCACTGTGGTATTGCTGAGTCTCCAGGACCAATAGGAGTGAGATGCAGGCTGGAGCAAACCCGAGCTCTTCTGCCATATTCAGTCAAATGTTGTGACCTGCATGGGGCTACTCCCAAGTCAGAATTCCAGGGAATCCCTTGTGCTCGTGAAAGTCAATTATGTTACACTCTGAAAAGTGCCCCTTGTGCTTTCATGTAGGGCCTGACAGCATCTCATATTGGCCGGACTCCACAGTCCTCTCTCTCTCTCCTAGATTTTTGGATGCTTATTGGCTTCTGCCTTATACTACGGATTAAAATTAGCAATCAACGTTTAGCAAAGATGTTATTATATATTCTGTGTTGGGGGTAGAGTTGTGTTCTGAGGACTCCAAGTTTTGGAAACAACACAATCTCTCCTTTTGGAAAATCCATGAATTATGGTATTAGTATATTGAAGGCTCTGTGAATTCCCAGACTAGAGAATTTTGCTTGATTTTGACTAACCTAGCATTTCCCAGACTTTTTTGACTTTGGCTCTTGTGTTTCACTAACACAGCTCGTGAAAGTCAATTATGTTACACTCTGAAAAGTGCCCCTTGTGCTTTCATGTAGGGCCTGACAGCATCTCATATTGGCCGGACTCCACAGTCCTCTCTCTCTCTCCTAGATTTTTGGATGCTTATTGGCTTCTGCCTTATACTACGGATTAAAATTAGCAATCAACGTTTAGCAAAGATGTTATTATATATTCTGTGTTTGGGGGTAGAGTTGTGTTCTGAGGACTCCAAGTTTTGGAAACAACACAATCTCTCCTTTTGGAAAATCCATGAATTATGGTATTAGTATATTGAAGGCTCTGTGAATTCCCAGACTAGAGAATTTTGCTTGATTTTGACTAACCTAGCATTTCCCAGACTTTTTTGACTTTGGCTCTTGTGTTTCACTAACACCATGGCAAATGATGCTGAGCCCCTGTGAGGGATAAAGGATGCATTAATACACATGGATCCCATATACAACATGGCTAGAAATGCACCCTTCTGGCCCATGTTGCTCATCTTTCTGGAAAAGTACAGAATTATCCCATATTCTGTAAAAACCCATTCCTAACAGAGGCAGTTGTGGAACTGACCTCAACCTGCCTAGTCTGGAGTGGGTTCCCACTGGTTTGGCCTCAACGCCTGGCACTTGGCTTGTTGTGCCAAGATCCCTGGCCAGCCGGCAGCCACCCAGTGTGTGTCTGGACTTGTTTTTCCTTCCTCTCCCTGCTCTTTTTAGAATACGGCTGAATGGCTCCAGTCTCCCGGCCCTTCTCCCAGCCAACACTGGACCCCTCCAAGTCTGGCCAGCTCCTCTCCCACCCGCCTTGATAAACACCAGCTCCAAGCTGGGAACCACAGTGCCAGGCTGTTTTCCTCCATCCTGCCCCACCAGGAAGCCTTCTCTTTCCCTGAGCTTCCTTCCTGGGGCCTTGGCTGCCCACCCATTTTAAACTCATGTCAGCACAGTCACCTGAAGAAAGAGAGACTCGCAGGAGACCCAAGATGAAAGAGTCTTTAATCCTGTGGCTTTTGGAGTTTTGTTTTTAGCAAGAAAAGCTTATTTGCAAAACAAATTATTGTGAAGAATTTACCAGTTTATAGAACAGGTAAATAAGGACATTTATGGCTTATTTATTCCGGCAAAGCACTGGAAAGAAATGAAATGACCATTGGGAGGGAATGGGTTTAATAAAATTATGGTGAAGTCATTCAATGGAATATTATGCAGTCCCCTAACAACATGAGGCAGTTCCCAACAATAATGACAAAAGTACTAGGAAAATCCTTCCTCCATATGGAAAACGTTTGGTTGATAATTTAATTTGGGGGCAAAAATGAAGATTACCACTCACATTGCTATAATGGACCAATTCCTATTCAAACTTGTCTGATATTTTTATGGTACTTAAATATGATGATCAAACATCCCAGTTCACCCAGAACTGAGGGGTTTCCCAGGACACAGGATGTTAAATGGTAAAACTAAAAAAATCTCAGGCAAGGAGATGAAGTCGTTCTCCTACACTCAGCAAGTTAAGACTGTTTTAGAAAGAATAAGATCATTACTAATTTTAGCCCCCAGTATATTCACAAATAAAATTGAACCAATATTTGTTTTATAAATAGAAGGGCAAAACTATGTGGATAATATGAAATGTGGAATCGTGGTAAGATGCTGTGAAACAAACAAAAAAAAGCCAAAGTACAGAACATTGTGCTAAGTATGTTCCCATTTTATATGTTTTCTCTCTTTTTCTCTCTTTTGTTTTTCCTAAAGCTCAGGGTCAGAGAGCAGTAAAGGATTTATCTGTATAATATAAAAATGAAGTTTATGACTTCTTGTCTATTTGTGTACCCCATTGTAAAATGGCTGGACTGATTCTTACCAAGTTTTGAGAATATGTTTGGGAGGGTCTGACTTAAAATATAGGCTTCCTGGGTGACTTAAAATACAAGTTGCTTGGCATACAAAGTTTTCTTCTAGGGGTCCTTGGTGGTTTGGTGGTTGTCACTAAGTTGTGTCCAACTCTTGTGACCCCATGGACTGTAGTCCACCAGGCTCCTCTGCCAATGGGATTCTCCAGGCAAGAACACTGGAGTGGGTTGCCATGCTCTCCTCCAGGGGGTCTTCTGACCCAAGGATTGAACCTGCATCTGCATCGCAGGTGGTCTCCTGCACTGCAGGCAGATTCTTCACCAACTGAGCCACTAGCGAAGCCTCAGGGGTCCTTGGGAGGGTATGTCACAGAGATAAGCAGTCATGCTCCAGCGAAGCTGACTCTGGTTAGCAAGAGAGGCCCACAGAGTCACCAACTGGAAAAGATGCACCAGATGGGTTCGGGTCCACTGACAGAGAGAACGGAAAGTGGTTTCCAATCAATGTCCAAAGTAAAGAGTCACAAGGTGGACTCTCCAAGTGGAAGGCCTTGTTGTGCAGGCTGCTTCCCATATGAGGAATGGCATCAGATGCCCCTGCATGTAAGGATGATTGTTCCCAGTGCAGTTACTCTTTTGGATCTTAAAGCCTGCATTTGCAGACTGTTCCTGAAAGATGCTTATGAAATTGGTGATAATCAGTGTCCCCAAGGAAGAGAAGCACAGATCTAAGATGAACTGGATGTTCATTTTTCATTGTATATCCTGTTGAACTGTTGGCAGTGTTTTCCATGTTTATATATCATCTTTTTTCTTTTAACTTATGAGCTATTACAAGCACACAGAGAAAGTTTAGAGAATAGTGAATCAACATCTTTGTATGTACCTGCTGGCTTTAACAAATCTTAATGTTTTGCCATATATCTTTGTATAGAAAAACTTATAGTTTTCTTCCTGTGTCTTTCTCCTTTGCTGTCACACAGAACACTTTCTTTTTTTGCCAATTTATGTTTGAAATATAATTGATTTACGATGTTGTGTTAGTTTCAAGTGCACAGCAAAGTGATTCAGTTATATAGATATATATATTCTTTTCCAGGTTCTTTCCCATTATAGGTTATTACAGATAGCGAGTATATTTCCCTGTGCTATACAGTCAGTCCTTGTCATTTACCTATTTTTTTCTATGTATAGTGGTTTGCATCTGCTAATCCCAAACTCCCAATCCCTCACTCCCGCACCTACCCTCACCCTTGGCAACCACAAATCTGTTGTATATATCTGCGATTATGTTTCTATTTCATAGATATGTTCCTTTGATATTGTTCATTTTATTCATATATATTGTTCATTTTAGGTTCCACATGTAAGTGATAGCATATGGCATTTGTCTTTCTCTTTCTGATTTTGCTCAGTATGATAATCTCTTGATTCATTTATGCTGCTGCAAATGGTATTATTTCCTTCCTTTTTATGGCTGAGTAATTTTCTGTTGTGTATCTATTCCACATCTTCTTCATCCATTCATTTGTCTATGGACATTTAGATTGTTTGAATATGTCTTGGCTATGACTTGTGAATAATACTGCTATGAACATAAGGGAACATGTATCGTTTTGAATTATAGTTTTGTCTGGGTATATGCTCAGGAGTGGGATTGCTGAACCATATGGCCACTCTGATTTTTTGAGGAACCTCCATACTTTCTCCAGAGCTACACAAATTTACATTTTTACCAACAGTGTAGGAGGGTTCCATTTTCTCCACGCTCTCTCTAGCATTTGAACACTTTAAAAAAAATAACATTTATTTATGGCTGCACTGGATCTTTGTTTCTGCACGTGGGCTACTCTCTAGTTGCCATGTGCAGGCTTCTCACTGCAGAGGGTTCTCTTGTGGAGCATGGGCTCTAGGGCTTCAGTAGTTGTGGTTTGTAGACTCTAGAGCAGAGGTTCAGTAGTTGTGGTGCATGGACTCAGTTGCCCCATGGCACGTGAGTTCCTAGTTCCGGGGCCAAGGATTGAACCTGTGTCCCCCGCATTGGTAGGCAACCACTGGACCACCGGGGAAGCCTCTGTACTGTAGACTCTTTAATGATGGCAAGTCTGACTGATGTGAGGTGGTTAATCTTAACAAATAAGAGGATCGTTGTTTTTTATTTTATTTCTTAGTTTCATTGTAGCATGTGGGAACTTAGTTCCCTAACTAGGGATTGAATCCATGCTTCCTGCAGTGTAAGCATGGAGTCTTAACCACTGGACTACCAAGGAAGTCCCAAGAGAATCAGTCTTGATAGAAAGGTGCTGGGGGCCTGGAACCTCACCATCTATTTCTCTTTCCCCTGAAGCACCTGTAGGAACCTTGGGTTTCCATAAAACACAGTTTGAAATTACTGATCTAGTCCATGGATTGATAAAATTTCTCTGCAAAGGGAAAGATAGTAAACATTTTAGACTTTGTGGACAATCTCTGTTGCAACTATCCAACTCAGCCATTGTAGTGAAGAAGCAGCCACAGATAATACATCCAAGATGAAAATGTGTCCATGGAAACTTCTTAGTGAAAGAAGCAGGTTACAAAACATCAGCACCAATAAAATCATTAAAATGATTATTGAGGGCTTCCCTGGTGGCTCAGTGGTGAAGAATCCACTTGCCAGTGCAGGGTACATGTGCTTGATCCCTGATCCAGGAAGATCCCACATGCTGCAGGGCAACTAAGCCCATGTACTGCAATTACTGATCCTGTGCTCTAGAGCCCAGGAGCTTTAACAACTGAGCACACAGCATTCCAGAACCCATGCTCTGCAACAAGAGAAGCCATTGCAATGAGAAGCCTGTGCACTGAAACTAGAGAGGGTTAGATAAATAAACTAGGTAGGTTAAATAATTTGCCAGTAAGATATGGAGCTGGGATTTAAACCCACACAGCCTAATTCTAGAGCCTGAGTTTTGAAACACTACAGTATATTGCCTTTTATGTTTATATATATATATATATATATGTATATATGTTTATGGGGCTTCCTTTGTAGCTCAGTGGTAAAGAATCTGCCTGCAATGCAGGAGATGCATCAGATGTGGGTTCGATCCCTGTGTTGGAAGGATCCACTGGAGAAGGATTTAGAAACCCACTCATTATTCTTGCTTGGAGAATCCCGTGGACTGAGAGCCTGGTAGGCTACAGTTGCAAAGGGTTGGACATACTGAGCAATTGAGCATGCATGCACATAAATATTTATCTAAGCACCAAAAAGAGGTAGAAAGAAATACACCAAAACGTTACACAGACTTTCTTCATCATGTAGAGATTATAATGCAGGGAGTGATTTATGAATTAGATGATTTTAATTCTGTATCACCATCATAACTTAGTTATTTCCATTACGAGGCAGTAGCAGTTTTTCTTTCTAAAGAGCTGTCCAGTTCTAACACTCTAGAATTCCTCAAGGCCTCTGCTACCTCTGGAGTTTGGTGTGAGGAGGAGGCAGAGGCAGGAGGTGGTGATGGAAGGGTCTGGGGAGCTTGTCTCACAGCGCTAAAAGGCACTTGACACTCTTAGAGGTTCTGGGCTGCTTCCCCAGCCCTAACCTTCCACCTCTCCTTCTAGCCCTTCCTACCATCTCAGTGGCTTTTCTGGCCTCTCTAATTGCCAGGAACACAGAGGGAACCACAGCTTCTGTTTAGACCAGGAAAAAAAAAAAAGGAGTTAGATGCCCACCAATGGCTGCTTAAGGGAGGATGGTTTCCAAACTGGGCTCTGGGAGTGGCAGTGACTGAGCAGGGGAGGGGTCAGGTCTGAGACGGGCGGCGGCCTGACCGGGTAGCCTTAGGCCTGTTATGGAGCCATAGGATTCAGGAACACACTCCCCAAAATGTCAGGCGGAGTGGGGTGGGGGACCCGCTCCCACATATGCCGGGTGCCAGCAACCGTATGGGTGGGCCTAGGAGCAGTGGGGGCCCGGGGCTGCTTGGCCCTCTGTGTTTTCTCGGCTTCCACTATCAAAAGGGCATCAACAAGGACTTCTCTGGGAGTTCAGTGGCTAAGATTCCATGCTTCCACTGTAGGGGGCACAAGTTCAATCCCTTGTCAGGGAACTGACAAGATTCTACCTGCCCTGAGGTACAGCTAAAAAAAAGGGGGGCCATTAACAAGGAGGCTGGTGACCAGGTGGTCTGATGACTCCAGCTGGTCCCCGAGGAAGAGCTGAGGGGGTGGGCCAGGGATGAGAGTAGGAATGGGTAAGGGAGTGTGCTTTGCCTCTGAGGCACCACCATGGGGAAGGCTGGACTGACGCCTGAATGTCATGATAAACCTAGCCTCTACTGTGAGAAGTGCCAGGGAGGTGCGTGTGGGCCCAACACCAGAATTTCCCCGCCGCCCAGAGCTATCCGGAGTTGAGCCAGTTGCTTGTAGAGCTCTCTCTCAGGGCTGGTGTGCAGACCAAGACTTGGGGCCCACCACTGGGGGGAGGCAGGGTCGGGGGGGTATGTGGACACTGGACTGGACAACCAACCTTCTTCTTCCCCAAAACCCTGCAATGATGATAACAGTAGCCAGGCTGAGCACCCACTGTGTGCATGCATCATCTCATTTCACTGTGAAAAGAGGCATAGTTATTATTTTACAGGTGAGAAAACTGAGATCCCGAGGACAGTTAAGCAGCCTGCCCAAGCTCATGCTATCAGGAAAACAGCCAGGCTGGCCCTGAACCCATCTGTTTGTCTGCAGAGTCTGCATTCTCATCTAAGATCCAGCTGGCTTCTAGCTGTCTGGGGATTTTTAGTCCTAAAGGACCAGGATGCTAGGAGCCCAGGATGAGCAGACCAGTGGGGGATAGCATCCTTGTTTCCAGAGGCTTTGATATTCTCTTTCAAAGTTCTGACTGGCAGTCATGAGATCTGCAGACCTTTCCCTTCTTGGGGAGCAGATAAGCTCCTCTAGCTCTCTCTCATCCACTTAAACTAAGTGACCACAGCCCCTAAAGACATGGAAATCTAAAAGCAGCTCTGCGGGACACTCCCCAGAAATTACAGGCTTGTGTTTTTGAAGAGGCCATTCCTAATTAAAGGAGAATGCCACGAAGAGGGCTGTGACCTGAACAACCACTGCTCTCCTCCCACTCAGCGCAATGCTTGAGGGTCCATTTTTCCTTCTCATAGTCTGCAGGGTTGAAAGGACTCAGATCTGTAGATCTGCAAATTCTAGTTTTCAACTTCAAATTGTATAATGGTGAAACTTTTTGTTCAAAAGACTTGATTTGTGGAATGCCACCATCAAGCATTAGACATTCTTATTTCAGTCTCCGAATCTTGCGTAAGCCACCTTATATAATCTCACAATAGCCAGCTGAGGTATATATATCATGATCCCTGTTCTACAGATGAGGAAGTGAGTTGCACAAAAGAATTTTGTTCCTTTCCCCTCAAGGCCATGCAGTTAGTAAGCAGTGGAGGTAGAATTTGAACCCAGATCTGCTCAAGTCCTGAGTGTGGCTCAATACCTCTGGGCTGTAGGAGGGAGCTGGGTAGGTAAAACTGTATGTTAAGCTGCCTTGGTCTGGCATCTGCCTTGGTTTGGCACACTCCTGTGCCCTGTGGAGCCACTGTGGAACCTGATCAGCACTTTTAAGAGAGTAGTTTAACAAACTGGAGACAAGTCCAGTGTCCATCAGCGTTGAATGAATAATACTTTGTGATATGGCCATACAATGGCATACTACTCAGTGATAGGAAGAAATAAACTATCGAGACTTCAGTAACATGAGTGAATTTCAAAGTCACTGTGGTGAGTGGGAAAAGCCAGACAGAAATGAGTCTATTCTGTATGATTGTATTTATATAAAAGTCTAGGAAATGAAAACTGATTGATAGTGGCAGAAAGCAGATGGTGGTTACTTGGGGGTGGAGGGAGGGGTGGAAGGATTACCAAGGGGTCTGATGAGAGTTTCCCAGGTGATAAACACCACTCTCTTGATTGTGATAGTTTTATGAGTGTGTGTGTATATCCTTCAATATTATATATAGGCTTAAGTTGTGTGCCATTTATCAAATGAAGTTATACCTCATTAAAGTTGCTAAAAAAAAAGTCAAAAACTTGTATTTAACAGGAGACATGGATAGGAGATGACTTGTTCAAGCTCGCTCAGAGTCGAGGGGCTCCCTCTGTGGACCCTCTGCTACCTTCTCCCAAGTCCAGCCACTGGACTCTGCTGGGGCTCTGCCTCCAGCACCATGGGCGTGTGTGGCTTCTCTCTAGCCCTGGGGATGTCAGCACTGGAAAAGGTAAGGCTTTGGCCATGGAGGACATGGGGGGAAGGTGCACAGAGGCAAAGGTGATGGGAGCCTGGAATAGTGAGTACCAAGAGGGGCTCCAGACTGCTGTATTCACACAGGGACCTTTTACAAAAATATAAACCTGCAAAAAGGATCAGACCAGGTAATTTCTGCCTCTGTAAGATTAATTCAAAGAATGCCTCCTACACATCTACCATGTCTGAGTCTGTCCTGGTCCACTGTCTTACAAGGACCGGATAAAAATGAATGTCATATTATTAGAGACATGCAAATCAAAACTACAATGAAATATCACCTCATACCAGTCAGAACGGCCATCATCAAAAAGTCTACAAACAATAAATGCTGGAGAGGGTGTGGAGAAAAGGGGACTTTCTAGCATCATTGGTGCAAATGTAAACTGATACAGCCACTATGGAAGATGGTATGGAGATTCTTTAAAAAAAACTAGGAATAAAACCACCATATGACCTAGCAATCCCACTCCTAGGCATATACCCTGAGGAAACCAAAATTGAAAAAGACACATGTACCCCAAAGTTTATTGTAGTACTATTTACAATAGCTAGAATATGGAAGCAACCTAGATGTCCACTGACAGATGAATGGATAAAGAAGCTGTGGGATATATACACAAGGGAATATTACTCAGCCATAAAAAGGAATGCATTTGAGTCAGTTCTGATGAGGTGGGTGATCCTAGAGACTATCATACAGAGTGAAGTTAAGTTGGAAAGAGAAAGATAAATATCATAAACTAACACATATATACGGAATCTAGAAAGATGGTATAGATGAATGTTTTACAGGGCAGCAGTGGAGACAAAGAGAACAGTCTTATGGACACAAGGAGAGGGGAGGGGAGGGAGAGGTGTATGGAGAGAGTAACATGGAAACTTACATTACCATATGCAAAATAGACAGCCAATGGGAATTTGCTGTAAGGCTCAGGAAACTCAAAAGGGGCTCTGTATTGACCTAGAGGGGTGGGATGGGACGGGAGATGGGTGGGAGGTTCAAAAGGGAGGGGACATATGTACATCTATGACTGATTCATGCTACTGTTTGACAGAAAACAACAAAATTCTGTAAAGCAATTATCCTTCAATTAAAAGATAAATAATTTTTTTTTAAAAAAAAGAATGACATAAACATAAGGGCAGGATGCACAATAAACAGCCCCCAAATAGCAGCCATTACACATCCAATCAAATATCCCCACTGTGCCTGCTTTCTGCACTGAGGGAACAGATGTGTGGCCTGATCGTTGAGGACAGGAAAGACACGTGGATGAAAAGCTTTGCCTCAGCCCTGAAGCTAGGAGGATAAATGCTGGGAGGCCCAGGAGGAGAGATAAATTACTTCCACTTGTGGAGGTTTCCTGGAGGCTGTGGTATGCAAGGGAGGGAAAGGAATTTGTACGTGGAGACAGGCGGTAGGGGGAGGCGGGCGAGATCATTCCATCTGGAGGCAGTGTGAACAAAAGCAAGGCAGCTGGGAGATGCAGCTAGCTGCAGAGAGGGCTGGGAAGGCTGGGCAGGTGGGCTGGGGTCAGGCACTGGGGCAAGCACCAAGGGGACATGTGGACACATCTGCTCCCCACCCCCCAACACACACACACACACCCTGCTGTGGGATCTCACTGGCTCCCGCTGCTTGGGACGCTGAAGAGCAAAACCTAGGGCCTCAGCTGGAAACCTGGATTCCAGCAGCGAGTGATAGGGTGGAGAAGAATCAAAGGAAAGGAACTCCTCCAAGGACCACTCGCCCCAAGAGGCACCAGTGTCTCCATCCTTGGGTGTTCCCAGTGGGCCAGCCAGCATCAACCAGGTCTCCTGGAAAGCTGTGAAAATGGAAAAACTCAAGTTTGTACTTCCAGAGTCCACAGAAACAGTCTTCAGCATCTCCATGGACGGTCAAAGCCAAAGAATAGCGCCATCTTGTGGCCAAGACACATAGATACTGTGAAGGCTGGGAGAGGCCTGTGCCCCTGAGGGACCACAACGGCAGAAATGGATGAGCCTTGTTTTAATACTCTCATAATGGGGCCAGAATTACACGAGCACACAGTTTAGAGCTGGCAGAGTTTTACTTAAGGCCCCTGAGGTGCAGATGTTGTGCACTGTACAGATGAGGAAACTGCTTCTGGGAGAGATGAACTGACCGGTCCAAGGTCACAGGTGGCCGAAGGCGGAGCCAGGTCTCATCCCAGGTCACTGATCAAAGCAGTGATGTGGTTCCCAAGACCTTTCAGTAGGAATGCCAGGTCAAAACTGCTCCCACAAGATGCCTTTTTTTCTTTCTCTTACAATCATGCAGTGAAGTTTCCAGGATCTAAATGCTGTGTGATGACCTCATCTCGCCCCAGTGGCTCATGGGAGATGTACTATGTATTCTTGTGTTTCAAACATTTCTGTTTTAATTTCTAACATGGCATAACCCATATAACCATAAACTCTTTGAGACACTCAGAAATGTTCAAGCATGTAAGAGGGTCCTGAGATCAAATAGTTTGAGAGCTTCTGCTTTAAAGTATTTTTAAAAAGTAAATAAAGCTATACAAATGAAAACATTCCCTTTGTTTTGATATAATTGAATCAACTCCGTGAGGCACTAACTTTTAGGTTGACTGGGATTCTAATTGCCATCTCTATAGATATTTGATTAATTAAATACACACCCCCAAAAATGTACGTGAATAGAGAATGTTCACTGAGTGAATTCTAACTGGCAAGCACTCCTTAAGTGATTTACATGAGTCATTTAATCCCCACAACCACCATTTGCAAGAGATGCTGTTAACACATTTTATGCCTGTGGACACCAAGAGATTACGTGGCCCAGCTGGGAGATGTGGAGCTTAGACTCTATCCCAGACAGTCTCTCTCTTCCCATTATTCTGATACGCAAGCACATCTTCCCATTATTATCCCCACTACCATACAATTTTACGTCCCTTAAATGCATTCACTTGACAGACAAAAGTTTTTCAACATATGGAGTCTAGAAAATAGTGAAAAGAAACAGGATCACCAACCTAACCCAACACCTTCACTTACAGATGAGGAAAAGTGAGGCCCAGAGAAGGTAAGTGATCTGCAAAAGCTCACACAGCCAAGATTCAGGATCCATCAGACCTGGGAGCTGTCAGAACGCCCACCCAAGGAAGCACTGCAGTTATTTCCTTCGCAGCAACATGTGAGCGGCACAGCACGTAAGCAAGTGACAAGACCAGGCGAGAGACAGTATCACCAGCAAAATCGGCTTGACTTTATTGCAGGGAAGCTACAGAGGAGCAGGGCAAGTGAGGGTCTCCGCAGGAACTACCATTGCTGAGCGGGATTGCCAGGTCCTAGATCTGTCTGGAAGGCAGGAGAGGATCAGCGTCCTGGAAGAAATGAGAAGTGAGGAGGAACACTGGTGCCATCTGCTGTGCACATGGAGACATAACAAAAGCAATAAAGATTCACTAAGAGGCAGTTGCAGAGGGTGAAGTGGGAAACCCAGGTGCTGAGTAGGACTAGAACCCTATGTCCAGCATGCCGCTCCTACAAGCATGCCTTGACCTTGCTAAGCCGATCACTGCTGAAGCCCTCTTCCAGGCTCCCCCAGGGCTGCTGGAGCACTTCCTCTGTCCTGTTTCAACTCATACTGGGATGGCAACAGAAAAAAGCCATGAGCAAACAAATCTGCTAAGAGCCAGATGATCAAGGAGACCTCATAACCAATAAACATTCATCGTCTGGTTCCTGAACCTGGCTTCGAATCAGTCACTGGGGAGCCTCTTAAAACAGACTCAGGGACAGATGCTGCCTGGTGTGTGGGAGTAAAACTGGCTTGATCAGTGATTCTCACCCAGTGCTGTGGTATGAACCTCCAGGAGCCTCTTCATACTACACATCGTTACTGACAGGTGTGCAGACCAAACCCTATGATGCCTGAATTTGCTGTGAATACAGGGGTGGTGAGAGTGGGCCATGGATGAAATGATGGCAGTGACTCGATAATTGATCTGGGAGATGGGCATTGGAGATTCATTTTACAGCTCTACTTGCATAGTTTTGACAGTTCCTATTTAAAAAAAAAAGCTAAAATAGATAAATTAGTGAAAACTACTATGAGAACCATCCAGTCGTTGAAAGGAATGAAGTACGAATACATGCTAAGCTTGAGTGAATCCTGAAAACATTATGCTGAGTGAAAGAAGCCAGACACAAAAGGACATGTAATGTTTCCTTTTATAGGAAATATCCAGAATAGGTGAGTCCAGAAGGGCAGAAAGCAGATTTGTGGTTGCCAGGGGATGGAGAGAGGAGGCGAGGGGAAGGAGTGTGAGCTTAAATGGGTACAGGGAGTCTTCCCAGGGGGATGAACATTTTGAAATTAGAGTGGGGAGGTACAACACTCTGAACACACTGTAAAGGCCCATGAGGGGCACATGCGACAATGGTTAGCTGAACATTACGAGAATTTCATCTCAATTTAAAAAGAAGAGCCTACTATGAGAAAAAACACATATTAAGCTATACATGGCTTACAACTGGCAGGTATTACTTTATATATATATATATATATACACACATATATTAATTTATTCCTTTGGCTATGTTGGGTCTTGGTTGCAGCATGAGGGATCTAGTTCCCTGACCAGGGATTGAACTTGGGCCCCCTGCATTGGGTGTGTAGAGTGTTAGCCACTGAACCACTGGACCACCAGGGAAGTCTAGGTATTAATTTTTTAGTTAAAATTTACATGCTCAAGTCAGGAGTTTCCAATTCAGTGTGTCTACACTGGGGCTCCCCCATGTGTGGAGCCACTGAGTAACTTTTCCCTTCCTCCATCCATCCTTGTCATAGAGACTTTTATAAACACAATCTTATACCCAATATAAAATAGGGCTACTTAGGTTAGATGGAGGGGCCCAGGGTCCCACCCTCCCTCCCAAAGCCCCAGGGACACAGGAACCACCATGATGAACACTGGATGGTGGAAACATTACTCTCCCTTTAAAGAGCATCCTTCATATTCAGAGGGACGTCATAGCAACCCCACAAGGCAGGAAGGCAAGGTAGAGGTTACAGCCCCATTTTACAGGAGGGAGGACTAGGTCTCAGGGATAAAAGACGAATGTCCAAAGTCAGAGTGTGAACTGAGGCCAGAGCTGAAACTAGACTCCTGGCATACTGATTATCCACCCTGGGCTCATTCCTGAACATGGTTGTATCTGTGGGCAGAAAGGGGAAGAGGAAGATAGGCACACCTGGCATCTTGTGATGTGCGTGTGATGTCACCAGACACAGGACATCGCCACGGCGCAGATTCCAACACCCACCCTTAGGAAGGAGGCTGCGGCTGAAGGGCACTGCCCTGGCCCGCCAGGCGGCTGGACACCTGACTTGCAGCCTGCTCCTGGCACTCATCTGCGTGAAGCTTTGGTCAAGTCACTTCCCTTCTCCAGGCCTCATGTTTCCTGATTACAGTGAGAGCCCTGGCCAACATTAGGGATGTCGTGATTGTTGTCATCCACACATTAAAGATACTCAGGGGCGGTGACCCCTAGGAGGGCTGTGCTCCGAAGGGTTCTGAGGCTGTGACTGGGCTCAGAGGGAAGGAACTCTGTACGGATGACTAAAGTCTGCCCTGGCTCCACAGTGAAGGGTGCTGGCACAGTGCCACCTGCCCTTCTGGACTGTGTAAAATCAAAGGGAACAGCCAGCTTAAGCACGCTGCTGTGGTTTGTTTTTGTTGTTTTTCAACTTTGGCGGCTTTATTGGGGGTATCCTGTCATGTTATACATATATTTTAGTGTACAATGTGATGACCTGTAACTTATCAGATGAATACACCCACATGGAAAGGAAATGGCAACCCACTCCGGTATTCTTGCCTGGAGAATCCCATGGACAAAGGAGCCTGGTGGGCTCCAGTCCATGGGGTCACAAAGAGTTGGACACGACTGAGCGAATGACACACACACACTCCCCCATATACCCTCACCAGACTAGTTTCCATTTTTCTAGAATTTCCATAAATGAAAGCATATAGTATGTTTCCTTTTCTTGGCTTCTTTACTCACTCCTTTTGTATATGAGATTCATTGGAGTTGTTGAGTGGACGATAGTATTCAATTATATGGCTATACCACAGTTTGTTTACTCACCTAGTGATGGACACTCGGTTGTTTCCAGCTCTGGGCTATTATAAGTCAAGCCACTGCCGATATTTACAAGTCTTTATATGGACAGTGCTTCCCATTTCTCTTGGGTAAATACTAGGCAAGGAATGGCTGGGTCATATGGTAGGCTTTAAGAAGCTACCAAACTGATCACACTGTTTTCACACCAGTCTGGGCAAAGGGCATGCTTGGGAAGCTGACAACAGTTCCAGGTGGGGATGGAGGCCAAGGTGAATTCACTTACCTGGTCAGTGATCAAAGTTTAGGGAGTAAGTGAAGTATGACACCTCTGAAGGGACGGTTATATGACCAAAGTAAAAGACACACTGCCCAGGGCCAGATGCTTACATTTAAACCCTGTTGATCACAAACTATGGCCCAAAGTCATAGCGGGGTCCCCGGCATACATCAAGCAGAGCTCTGTCTGCTCGCGGGAGACTGGAAGGAGTCCCTGAGCTTGTGGTTCTCATTGGGTAATGACATATTTGGTGGCCATGTCGGGGCCTTACCCACCTGCCCATGCTGGTCCATTCTGCAGGCTGCTGGACGGGGCCTCTCTACTTGGGGCCAAGGTAGGAGACAGCCTTTCCTGTTTTCCCCAGGGTCTCCAGCAAAGTGTCCACGCTGTGCTCAGAGTTGATGCAGACCTTTTTGTTGGGCAGGTCAATGTCAAATTGAACTCCTGCAGGAAGTGGGGTGGGGAGGACAGACACGTACCCAGTCAGGCTCCTAAGTTGTTCACCTCACTCTCTCCCTCTCCTGTAGACCAGGGATTGGCAAACTTCTGAAAAGGGCCATGGTTTAGGAACTGTGAGCTGCACGGACTCTGCCCCATCATCTTCTGCAGATTGTTTGGTGGTGGTGTGGCTTCCCTGCTGGCTCAGCTGGCAGGGAATTCACCTGCTATGTGGAAGACCGGGTTTGATCCCTGGGTTGGGAAGATCCTCTGGAGAAGAGAAAGGCTAACCATATTCTGGCCTGGAGAATTCCATGAATTGTATAGTCCATGGGCTCACAGAGTTGGACATAACTGAGCGACTTTCGCTTTTGTGACTGACTCTTTTGCAAATGCATGTATTGCAGCCTGCCAGGCTCCTCTGCCCATGGGATTTCCCAGGCAAGAATCTGGAGTGGGTTGCCCTTTCCTTCTCCAGGGGATCTTCCCGACCCAGGGATCAAACCCATTTCTCTTGTGGTTCCTGAATTGGTAGGCAGATCTTTACCACTTGAGCCACCTGGGAAACCCCATATTGTTTAACAAGCCTGAAAAAATGTAAAAACCATTCTCAGCTATGCAATAACAGACTGTGGGCCCAAAGGCTATAATTTGTCCATCTCTAAATAAGGGCTGTAAAAAAATTTTTTTTTCTTAATTGCAAAAGTAATACAGACATACCAATTTTGGGGGGGGAGGGGCACATTCTATGGTTTGTGGGGTCTTAGTTTCCTGACCAGGGATCGAACCTGTGCCCCTGCAGTGGAAGCACGAAGTCTTAACCACTGGACTGCCTGGGAAGTCCCCAGACACACCATCAAAAAAAAAAAAGACAAGCATTTTTTAATAAGATTTGAAATTGTAAGGCCCCCTACTATTTCCTGCCTCTAAGAATCACTGAACAATAGGGACCCATCCAGTGTTTCTCCTAATGGACAAATGAAAAGTCATTTTCCAAAGTGGCATCATACTCTGTAAACAAGTTACTTATATGTCACTTTCCAGTGTCCAGGACACCTTGCCATATAGAGACTTACTTCATTCTTTTTGACAGCCATACCATATCCCACAGTGCTACTGTATCACAGGGCTTCCCAGGTGGCCCGGTGGTAAAGAATCTGCCTGTCACTGCAGGAGATACAAGAGACTCGGGTTTGATCCCTGAATCAGGAAGATCCCCTGGAGGAGAGAATGGCAACCCTCTCCGGTATTTTTCCCTTGAGATGAGAAACCTGGAGGGCTACAGGCCATGGGATCACAGAGAGTCAGACACAGCTGAGCAACTGTGCACACACACACCATCCATCTACTCAGTCCCCCCCAAAAGACCCTGAGGTTGCTTCCAATTTCTCACTATGATCAAAACAATGTAGACATACTTGAACATATCTCATAAAACTTGTGAAAATATTTCTATACCATGAATTCATAAAATGGAAAGTGTGGGGCAAAATATTGGTGTACTTTAAATGTTCACAGATATTGCAGAACTGCCCTCCTAAAGAGCTGTGTCCATTTAAGGACCCTTGGTGGCATATGCAAGTAGGTACAAACGGTTCTTGCTAAAATAACAAAGGCAGAGTCTCAGCCTTGGCTTCACCACTGATTGGCTGGGTCCTGCCCATCACAGGCCCCAGTCTCCCCATCGGAACATGAAGGAGTAGGGGTCAGCCAGCCCTTGTGGGCTCTCCAGGTCAAGTATGCCACTGATCTGTGATTCCTCAGGCCCAGCACTGCTCATCTGTGGCCCGACTGACTCAGAAAAAACCCTTCTGACTCTTAAGTGGCCACCCAAGTGGGAACAGTAGTGAAAGGTGGGAGATACCTGCCCAAACTCAGAGGTAGGTCCTCACGCACCAGCAAAGGGGCCTCAAAAAGCACATGGCACAGGACTCAGTCCTAACCTCTGACTCTGGACCTACTGGACACCAGGGGCTGACGGCAGTGCATCCTGGCTGCACTCTGGGTTTTGTCTTTTGCTTTAAAAGGGCCTCCCTCCTCTTTAGAGTAAATATTCCGGTGGCATCATAGAGCTGGAAAACACTCTGGGATCATCCGACCCAGTGGATTTCAAAGCTGTGTTTCTGGCAGCCCAGGTCCCCAGGCAGGTGTTCTGGAGCTGGCAAGAGTGAAAGCAGGTGGGCCCTCACTTCATCCAGACCTGCTGCTTGTATACAGGGGCTTCCGAGCAGGGTTTCACTCTTTTAAAAAAGAAAAAAAAATTATTTACTTTTGGCTGCGCTGGACTTCGTTGCTGCGCAAGCTTTCCTCCAGCTGTGGCGAGTGTGGGCTACTCTCTAGTTGCGGTGCCCAGGCTTTTCATTGCAGTGGCTTCTCTTGTTGTGGAGCACAGACTCTAGGGCACGTGGGCTCAGTGGTTGCAGTTCCCGGGTTTTAGAACACAGGCTCAGGAGTGCACGAGCTTAGCTGCTCAGTGGCACACAGGGTCTTCCCAGCCCAGCCCAGGGATTGAACCCATGTCTCCTGCACTGGCGGGCATATTCTTTACCACTGAGCCACCAGATAAGCCGTGGAGTTTCACCTTAAAGCATCCAGAGCAAAGCTAAGAGACTGACATTCCCATACCACAACTGGGGAAAGCCAGGCCCCAGAAGAGGAGGCCATGGTCCCATAGGAAGTCAGTGGTCAAGTTCTTTCCATTGTTTCAGATTTTTTCAAGTTCAGGTTCCAGTTTACAGTCTAGAAATTACAGAAATTAGCCGTGGACTCACTGTGAGACTCTGGGCAAGTCACTTCCCTCTCTGGGGCCTTGTGTCAACATCCCCATTCCATAGATGGAAAGTGTAGCTCAGAGGACTGTTTTAAGTGCTAACAAGATGACAACCCCATGAGAGCCCTTGGAAACTGGGTGTTATTATTGTGGGAGGTCTGATTCAATAGACATGAACTTGGGCAGACTCCCCGAGATGGTGACAGGAAGGCCTGGTGTGCTACAGTCCATTGGGTTGAGAAGAGTCGGACATGACTTGATGACTGAACAACAGCAATAGTGGGAGTTGGGAGGAAAGTTTAAGAAGGAAGGGGCATATGAATACCTGTGACTAATTTATGTTGATGTATGGCAGAAACCAACAAAATATTATAATGCAATTATCCTTCAATTAAAAATAAATTAATAAAGAAAGAAAATTGGGTGTTTTATTATCCAGGGTTTTAGACATGAAAATCTTAGCAGACAGATTGCCCCCAGGACTCTGATCACAACTCTGTCGTTATCTCAGGGAACCCCAGGAGCAGACCCTAGCCCCTCGGGGTCTCAGTTTCCGCAGATGAGAACTGAGGGGACTGGAGAATGGTTTTCTAAATATACCCAAAACGGGTGCTTTAGAAGTTCTGCCAGCATGACTGATTGAAAGTGTGTTTCTTAAAATGTTACAACTTTTTAAATCTTAATAGAAAAATGACACTCCAGTGTATCACATAACAAAAGTTACCACAGTGGAGACGAATGCAACATAGTAACTAGTCCTGTAAGGGCCCCTCCAGGCCAGATTTACTGGCTGTGTGATACCAACAGATCATTCAACCTCTTTGAACTTCAGTTCTCTCCTGCTCGCAACAGAGATGGTCAAAGAAACTACCTGAAATGGTTGTAGTGAGGATTAAATGACATGACCCATAGAGGCCATGAGGCAGAGTACTTGGCACATGCTAAGTAACTCAGTATGTTTTGGTTCCACTGTTATTATCAGCTTAAACTCAAGATTCTCCTGCTCCATGCCTGCATTCATTTAATGTAAGTGTACCAGTCTCCCCACCGCACCCTCAACCCAGGGCCACTCACTCACCTCCTAGCTTGTTGAGGACTCGAGTGACTGCATTAGAGCAGCCTTCACAGGTCATATCCACGGAGAACTCGTGCTTCTGAAACAGACAAAGGAGACCATGAGCCAAGTCCTACAGAGGGACCCCCACAGCCACTAGCATGCAGGCCCACTCAGGGCCCCAAGACAGAGGGCAGAGAGAAAGGCAAGATCAGGCTGTCATCAGACTCATCAGCAGCCTGAGTCTCACTCTACTAAATTGTACAGTGGAGTAACTCAGGGTCTCTATATCTCAGAGGTGGTTGTGTTAAAGGACAGAATCCCTAGAAAAATTTTAGCAGTATCTGGTACACAATATCGAATCACCTGGGAAGGAAGTTTAAAATGCTGGTTTCTAGTCTCATCTTCAACATCCTGATTTTTCAGTTATGTGGTTGTCTCAGGATCACCAGTAATTCTGGTCAGGGGCGGGGGTCGTAATTATGCATCAGAATATCACTCTCTGATTAGAATCACCTGGGAGCTTATTAAAAACTGTAGGTTCTGGTCAGCAGTCCAGAGGGCTGAGGTGTCTATTACCGCCAATAAGCTTCCATGGTGATTCTGAAGTACAGAGACCACTGTCGCATTCCAAGTGCCTCAGAGGCAGCACCTAAGCCCTAGAAAGGGAGAGAATCTGCCTGGGTTTCCAGTGAGCTAAAGCTGGGCCAGTAAGGGAACTCAGGTTTCTGGACTCTCCATGTGGGCTCAACATCCTACCATATTCAGGATATTTAACAAATCAAGGGCCTGAAGGCAAGCTCCCAGAACATGAGTTCTGTTCAGTTCACTGCTGCACCCCCAATAAAGGGAAAGGTGAGTGGCTGGCGCAGAGGAGGGGCTTAATACAGTTTGTTGAGTGAATGGATAATTGATATAGCTGCTTGAAGAACCCTGGGTTCTTCCTTTGGTTTCAAAGGTTATTTATACCAAAACTTCCTTTATTGTAATCTCTGTTAATAAGACCTGGCTTCACATCCCAGCTCTGGCACTTAGTAGCTGTGTGCCCATGAGTAAGTAACTTTACTTAACTCCTTTGTGCCTTGGTTTCTATATCTGCAAAATGGGGATTAGAGTTCCTTTCCAGGCTGGTGAAGGCAATGAAAACAGGATTTTAAGCATAGCAGCCAGCATACAAGATGGCCCCATGATCGCTTCAGTTCAGTTCCAACTCTTGTGTCCAACTCTTTGTGACCCTGTGGACTATAGCACACCAGGCCTCCCTGTCCATCACCAACTCCTGGAGTTTATGCAAGCTCATGTCCATTGAGTAGGTGATGCCATCCAACTATCTCATCCTCTGTCGTCCCCTTCTCCTCCTTCCACCTTCAAGTGTTTCCCAGTATCAGGGTCTTTTCAAATGAGTCAGTTCTTTGCATCAGGTGGCCAAAGTATTGGAGTTTCAGCTTCAGCATCAGTCCTTCCCATGAATATTCAGGACTGATCTCTTTTAGGATGGACTAGTTGGATTTCCTTGCAGTCCAAGGATTCTCAAGAGTCTTCTCCAACGCCACAGATCAAAAGCATCAATTCTTCAGCACTCAGCTTTCTTTATAGTACAACTCTCACATCCATACATGACTATTGGAAAAACCATAGCTTTGACTAGATGGACCTTTGTTGACAAAGTAATGTCTCTGCTTTTTAATATGCTGTCTAGGTTGGTCATAACTTTTCTTCCAAGGACCAAGCAACTTTTAATTTCATGGCTACAGTCACCATCTGCAGTGATTTTGAAGCCCCCCAAAACAAAGTCTGTCACTGCTTCTCCATGTATTTGCCATGAAGTGATGGGACCAGATGCCATGATCTTTGTTTTCTGAATGTTGAGTTTTAAGACAACTTTTTCCACTTTCTTCTTTCGCTTTCATCAAGAAGTTCTTTAGTTCCTCTTCACTTTCTGCCATAAGAGTGGTGTCATCTGCATATCTGAGGTTACTGGTATTTCTCCTGGCAATCTTGATTCCAGCTTGTGCTTCTTCCAGCTCAGCATTTCTCATGATGTACTCTGCATATAAGTTAAATAAGCAGTTAAATAGGGTGACAATAAACAGCCTTGATGTACTCCTTTCTATATTTGGAACCAGTCTGTTGTTCCATGTCCAGTTCTAACTGTTGCTTTCTGACCTGCATACAGATTTCTCAGGAGGCAGGTCAGGTGGTATGGTATACCCATCTCTTTAAGAATTTTCCAGTTTGTGGTGATCCACACAGTCAAAGGCTTTAGCATAGTCAATAAAGCAGAATTAGATGTTTTCTCTGGAACCCTCTTGCTTTATTGATGATCCAGTGGATGTTGGCAATTTGTTCTCTGGTTCCTCTGCCTTTTCTAAATCCAGCTTGAACATCTGGAAGTTCATAGTTCACGTACTATTGAAGCCTGGCTTGGAGAATTTTGAGCATTGCTTTACTAGCGTGTGAGATGAGTGCAAGAGTTTTAAGACAACTTTTTCCACTTTCTTCTTTCGCTTTCATCAAGAAGTTCTTTAGTTCCTCTTCACTTTCTGCCATAAGAGTGGTGTCATCTGCATATCTGAGGTTACTGGTATTTCTCCTGGCAATCTTGATTCCAGCTTGTGCTTCTTCCAGCTCAGCATTTCTCATGATGTACTCTGCATATAAGTTAAATAAGCAGTTAAATAGGGTGACAATAAACAGCCTTGATGTACTCCTTTCTATATTTGGAACCAGTCTGTTGTTCCATGTCCAGTTCTAACTGTTGCTTTCTGACCTGCATACAGATTTCTCAGGAGGCAGGTCAGGTGGTATGGTATACCCATCTCTTTAAGAATTTTCCAGTTTGTGGTGATCCACACAGTCAAAGGCTTTAGCATAGTCAATAAAGCAGAATTAGATGTTTTCTCTGGAACCCTCTTGCTTTATTGATGATCCAGTGGATGTTGGCAATTTGTTCTCTGGTTCCTCTGCCTTTTCTAAATCCAGCTTGAACATCTGGAAGTTCATAGTTCACGTACTATTGAAGCCTGGCTTGGAGAATTTTGAGCATTGCTTTACTAGCGTGTGAGATGAGTGCAGTTGTGCAGTACTTTGAGCATTCTTTGGAACTGCCTTTCTTCAGGATTGGAATGAAAACTGACTCTTTCCAGTCCTGAGGCCACTGCTAAGTTATCCAAATTTGCTGGCATATTGAGTGCAGCACTTTCACAGCATCATCTTTTAGGATTTGAAATAGCTCAACTGGAATTCCATCACCTCCACTAGCTTTGTTTGTAATGGTGCTTCCTAAGACCCACTTGACTTTGCATTCCAGGATGTCTGGCTCCAGGTGAGTGATCACATCATCACGATTATGTGGGTCATGAAGATCTTTTTTTGTACAGTTCTTCTACTTCAGGATTGGAATGAAAACTGACTCTTTCCAGTCCTGAGGCCACTGCTAAGTTATCCAAATTTGCTGGCATATTGAGTGCAGCACTTTCACAGCATCATCTTTTAGGATTTGAAATAGCTCAACTGGAATTCCATCACCTCCACTAGCTTTGTTTGTAATGGTGCTTCCTAAGACCCACTTGACTTTGCATTCCAGGATGTCTGGCTCCAGGTGAGTGATCACATCATCACGATTATGTGGGTCATGAAGATCTTTTTTTGTACAGTTCTTCTGTGTATTCTTGCCACCTCTTCTTAATATCTTCTGCTTCTGTTAGGTCCATAACATTTCTGTCCTTTATTATGCCCATCTGTGCATGAAATGTTCTCTTGGTATCTCTAATTTTCTTAAGAGATTTCATCTTTCCAATTCTATTGTTTTTCTCTATTTCTTTACACTGAGCACTGAAGAAGGCTTTCTTATCTCTCTTTGCTATTCTTTGGAACTCTGCATTCAAATGGGTATATGTTTCCTTTTCTCCTTTGCCTTTTGCTTCTCTTCTATGATCTCTACCTCTTGGTATTTATGCCCTTGAGTAGTCTCATTCCACAATGTCTCAGGGTTAGCCTGTATGTCTTGTAGAACATGGCTGAAGTGATGTTAGGGGACCTTGGAGGCTAACTCATAAAAGACATGTGTTGTCTGCCTTACTTTCTCTAGGATCATTCACTCCAGAGGAAACTGGCTATCATGTCCTAAGGACTCTCAAGCAAACCTATGGAGAGGTGCACACGGTGAGGAACTGAGCCCTCCAGCCAACGGCCATGTGAGGGAGCCCTCTTGGAAGCTGATCCTCCTTCAGAGGGCCACAGCCCTGGACAATATAGTCACCGCACCTCCCGAGAGACCCTGAGCCAGAAACACCACTAAACTGCTTCCAGAGTCCTGACTCCCACAAACTTAAGTTAGTGAATATTTGTTGCCTTAAACCACTAAGTTTTGGGGGTAATTAATCAGGAGTGATAGATAACTACTAGTATGTTAGGTAAAGAGATTGGAGCCTAGTAGTAGGTTCCACTGGGGTAAAAAGTTAACTATCAGGGACTTTCTTGGTGGCCCAGTGGCTAAGACTCTGCAGTCTCACTGCCAAGGGCTGGGGTTCAATCCCCAGTTGGGGAACTAAACTCTGTGGTGTGGCCAAAAAAAGAAAAGTTAGCTATTCAGATTATTGTTGTTATCACTTTATTCCACTTCCCTCTTTTCTATCCCTTAAAAAGAAGAAAAAACAAAACACTATGGCTACATTTTTTCATGGAGTATTTAAAATCTGTTACCTTAATAGGAATTCTGGGCATAGCACTGTATCTTACCGGAAGACTTCAGGCAAAATCCTTGCCCTTAAGGGCCCCAGTCCCCTTATCTAAACCATTAACCAATTAAGTTCTCAGCCTCAGTGCACAGAAGAATCACTTCAGGCCTTGGGGACCAGGCAGGTCTGCAGACTGCCTCAGTGGGCACTGTGCCTCTGGGTGGGCCCTGGGACCCTCCATTTTTAACTCACTGAGGAGAAACAGAAGAGTAAGACTACACACCTGAGGAAAACTGGTCTAAATTGCCAGGGGCCAGAGTGAGGAACTCCGCCCATGGCAAAGGTCATGAGGAAGGAGGCTTGGCATTCGCAAAGGCGTGATCCAGCCTCAGGAAACCCCCTGTTCCCGAGCATCTACCCCCCAAACCAGTGTCTGTTTTATGCTCTCACCTACACCTCTGAT
>SJXQ01008599.1:889920-953379 GCA_006408695.1 Aepyceros melampus | reverse complement strand
GAGAAGACTCTTGAGAGTCCCTTGGACTGCAAGGAGATCCAACCAGTTCATTCTGAAGGAGATCAACCCTGGGATTTCTTTGGAAGGAATGATGCTAAAGCTGAAGCTCCAGTACTTTGGGCACCTCATGCGAAGAGTTGACTCATTGGAAAAGACCCTGATGTTGGGAGGGATTGGGGGCAGGAGGAGAAGGGGACAACCGAGGATGAGATGGCTGGATGGCATCACTGACTTGATGGACGTGAGTCTGAGTGAACTCCGGGAGTTGGTGATGGACAGGGAGGCCTGGCGTGCTGCAATTCATGGGGTCACAAAGAGTCGGACACGACTGAGCGACTGAATGGAACTGAACCCTATGAAACAAGACTTGTCATTGTGTCTTTTCTTTTTAGTGATAAGGAGGTTTAAGAGGTTAAGCACCTTGCTCATTGTAAGAGCTAAAAGTTCATCCTCATGGAAGAAGTCTAGCCATCACTATGCTATTCTGCCTGTACTGCCACTTTATAACCTGTATCAGAAAACATCATTCATGAGGTAGAGACCCTGTTCAAAATGCCCCCACAGAGGACTATCTTAGAGGACTTGCTGGCTCATCTCTGGGAAGGTCCTTTTCCTTCTCTCCCACCATCCCATATGGTGCCAGGCTGCCTGAGAATACAGAAAATCATGACTTCCTCTTTTAAAAAAATTTATTAAGAAGAAATATGGGAGTATAGTTGATTTACAATGTTGTGTTGGTTTCAGGTGTACAACAAAGTGAATGAGTTATACATATACATCTATCCACTCCTTTTCAGACTGCCTTCCCATATAGGTCATTACAGAGTCTTCAGTGGAGTTCCCTGTGCTATACAACACAGTTATCTATTTTACATATAGTAGTGTGCATATGTCAATCCCATTCTCCCCATTTATCCCTCCCCCCCTTTCCTCCTTGGTTATTAGGAGGACCAGCCTAACTACACATGACAGTTAAGGAGGCTGAGGGATGCTGACAGTCACATTATCAGAGGGTCCAGAGTCAAGGGGGACATGCACTAGGTTCTAAGGGAACCAGGAAGGCAAGAGAGATGAAAAAAGAGAAGAGAGGTACCCAGCTGAGGCCAACAGGCTGGGAAGGCCTATCATAGAAGGTGATGCTTGAATTAAGTCTTGAAGGGAAAGTGGATAGAGACAGCCTTTGAGGCAGAGAAAGTAACTGCATGGAGAATTCAAGGTCAGAAAGGACATGGCCCCCAAACTCAAGGAGTCTTGGCAGTAGGGCGTGACTGGGGTGAGGCAGGAAAGGCCCATGAGGTCCATGACATGCAGGCACTGCCTGTCTCAGCAGGCTGAGGGCAGTCAGCAGAGGAAGAAAAAAGGGGAATGACACATCTTGGCAGGTACGTGCTTCCCCTTCATGCTATCCTAGAAATCTGGGTGAGTTTGAAATTCCTTTTCGCTGTACACCACTCTGGGGAAGCAACCCCACAGATCATGCAATCATAAGCGTTACCTTTGCTGTCCTGTTTACATGACTGCCCCTTCCAAGATGCCACACATGCCTCTAGAAGGGGATTTTTCTCTTCTTCATTTTACCTTTATCTTGTTTAGTAAAGGATCTAGGATATAGCATAAACTTAGCAGATGCCGACTGAACAAAACCAAATGGTCAGCACTTGTTCTCTGAAATATAGAGATACTAATGTTAATTACTGTGCATCAGCCCTCACTATAGGCCAGCTACTGTGTAAAGCACTTTACATGCATAATCTCATTTAATCATCACATTGGCTCTATGTGGAGGGACTATACTAGTCTCATTTTATAAACACACAAAGTGAGGCCTACAGGGGCAGGTGACTTGTTTAGTCAATGGCAGCATGAGATTTAGAGCTATGTCTGCATCATCTGAAAGTTCTCCTTCAGCAGGCTGTGGGATAAAAGCTGGTTTGAATGATTACTGCAACAAGAGACATTAATATAAGAGTACTGGGCACACAGTAGGTACACCACACGATTCTACTGAAGTGAAATGAGAGTCGCTCAGTTGTGTCCAACTCTTGCGACCCCATGGACTATTCAGTCCATGTAATTCTCCAGGCCAGAATACTGGAGTGGATAGCCTTTCCCTTCTCCAGGGGATCTTCCCAACCCAGGGATCAAATCCAGGTCTCACGCATTGCAGGCAGATTCTTTACCAGCTGAGCCTCAAGGGAAGCCCCCTGTCTACTGGAACACTGATTAAAAACCTGCTGTTTGCAGTGTACCAGGGTACATCCAAAGATCAATATAGAGCATTCTCTGCCCCGAGGAGCTCCCAGTCTGTTGATGACTTGGGAATGCCTGCAACCATGACTTTGAAAGTGGGGGAAAGGTTATGGTTTCTGTAGTGATAGTCAATCTCATTTAGAAAGAGAAAAACCAATTCCTTTGTAGGTTTTTAAAGTGGTTCTTTGATTTATTCTGCCAGCTGTACCTTTTCCTCTTTTCAATGGTCAACTGACCTTGAATTCACTTTGGGGTGCCATACCATTCTCCTCTTTCTACTCCAGCAGTTTGGGTGAGGCCGGCTTTACACTCTGATCTAGGGGAGGTTATGTGACCCAGATTTGCAAAGTCGAGCATTTCATTTGCATGGCCAGATAAGACACACATTTCAACCAGAGCCAATTCCCAGAAATTTTCCTGGAGCTACGTGGGGAGCCAAGGTCTTTGGTGGAGTGAGAACATTTAAGAGGAGGTTAACCATGAGGGTGGAGACAGTCTGACGGTAAAACCAAGCGACAGAAAGACTCATGTCCTAATAATATTCCTTGAGCCTCTGAATGAAGTCTTGCCGCGATATTGCAACAAGCTCAACTTATAAATTCTTGCTTTTCTGCGTAAACCCCTTTATAAAACTGGTCTCTGTCACTTGCAACCCAGAGTTCAGACAAATATAGTTCCACTCTAAGGAAGAGACGGAGACTGGGGAATGGTTACATGCACTGGATCAAAAACAGCTGAAGAAAATATGGGGGGGAAATTATGTTCAACTACTCAAGAGGGTCCTTCTGACTTGTTCCATTAAGGTATATTCTACAGATGGCATTAAAACCCTCATTTGAATCCTCCATGTAGGTGTTTACTTAGTTTCTGCCTCTGGCACTACAGATAAACACCCTAGGTGATCAGCAGGATTCACGCAACTTGCAAGGAATATGAACAGGACAGAAATTCATTCATTTAATAAATATTTATGGAGCATTGTCTTTGTGCAGAGCACTGAAGTTAACATTTGCTGAAAAATTATCTCATTTACTTCAAAGAGGACTTCAGCTATCTTTCAAGTTCAATTTCACCGATCCATAAGGCAGTTAAGACAATTAAGATATAAAGGCACTTCCACTAAAAGGATTTTTTTTTTTGATAGCTAAGACTGGCTGATATCTACTTGGAAGTAAATTAGATTCTATAGTGTGTGAGAAGGAAGGAGAAAGGGAAACTGACTGGATGACTGAGGAACACTTTCTGGAAAAAGCAAAGATATCCTTAAGACAGAGTGGGAGACAGACTATGTTAATACCTGAGTTACAGTGGAGAGGTGACCCTGAGGGGTTTGTTAGAAACAATACAGCTGATGTGTTTGGTCCAGAGGAGCTCAACCAGATGCCCCAGGGATCAGCCCCCAGAGACGTGCAGCCGCTCTAGGTCACCAGGTGGCTCTTCTGCAGACTCAAGTCTGAGGACCATGACATCAGGCCCTAGGGCCCAGAGAACCTTTCTGCCCAAAGACTTTGAGGAATATGCACCAGAGCCCAGCACATGGCAAACACAGGCAGGCCTGTCAGTATTCAACGGCGAAATGAACACCTAAGCTGTATTTAGAGTCCGATGAAATCATTTAGAGGCAGCTGTTCTGAAAAAGAGGCCCAGTTTTTTGCTGTTTACAAACCTCTCAGAATACAAATTAATGCTACAGCCGAAAGAATTCACATGCCTGCTGAGACGGCAGAGACAAAAGGTGAAAATTCTTTAACAAAGTAACTATAACTGGGCTAAAAGTCTTAAGCGCCTACGATTTTCCCTTTCTTTCTCTTTTGGCAAATTTTACTTGCTCCTGTGACGTTAACAAACAAATCAAAACAAACACACCAACCTCTTGCCTCAAAATGGAACAGCTGACAGGCAATATTTTATAGCAGCACTGTGCAACAGAAATAAATTTGAGTCACATATGTGATGTAAACTTTTCTACTAGCCACATTAAAAAATACTAACAAGTGAAATTAATTTTAACAGTATATTTATTTAAATGAGTAGATCCAGAAAATCACTGTCGTATGTAATCAATATAAAAATTAATGAGATAATTTAGATTCTGTTGATCACACTAAGTCTTCAAACAACTCTGAGCTGAGAGCACATCTCAATTAAAATGAAGTGCATTTCAAGTGGTCAATAATCACAGGTGCTAAGAGCACTTACCACACTGGTCAATACATGTCTATGGATCAAGGGTGGTAAAATTTTAAGTCAAAACCTAAATTTCCGAACAAGAATTCTGAGATGAACGTATCTGAAGAAAAAGAAACTGAAAGCAATGAAACCATGCTGCAACATCACTGAAGAACCAACTAGTATTCACACAGATATTTTCTATATTACAATTTTTAAAAAGCTATAAAAATCATGCCCAGTACAAGTGGGAAGTAACTGGACTAACAGCCATCTCCCTCTTTTACCTGGATTAACTGAATCAAGGTCTTCCACACACTTTCCTTGAATCTTATAGTTCAGGTTCCACTTGAATTTGATGCATTATCTCCTGGGCAGAAGTCAAGTCCTCTTGGAAATGGAAATGGAAAACTTCAAGTAGTTGAACAGAAATCAAGTCTCATGGAACAGAGTGAAAAATGTTCTGTCCCTCAAGAACAAGAGATCAGAAGAGGCTCAGAGCCAGACATATGGGGACTAGCATCCTGCTTCTGCCTTCGTGGCTAAGTGATGACTTCAGACAAGTAACTTAATTTCTTGGCGCCTCAGTTTCTTGATTTCTAGAATCAGGATAATCACTGTACCTATGTCAGGGTGATTTCATGAGTTACTATTTGTTAACGTTTCCAGGGATTCACGTTCCACATGCTAGCATCTATGTGCCATCCAGCCATCTCATCCTCTGTCATCCCATCCTCCTCTCCATCTCCTTCTCATCCCTCCCAGCATCAGGGTCTTTTCCAATGAGTCAACTCTTCGCATGAGGTGGCCAAAGTATTGGAGTTTCAGCTTCAGCATCAGTCCTTCCAATGAACACCCAGGACCGATGGACTTTAGGATGGACTGGTTGGATCTCCTTGCAGTCCAAGGGACTCTCAAGAGTCTTCTCCAACACCACAGTTCAAGAGCATCAATTCTTCAGTGCTCAGCTTTCTTTACAGTCCAACAGAGTAAGTACTTAATATAGGGTAAATGGCCTTATCAACATGGACAAGGAATAAATACCAACATTTTATCATAGTACTCATCTTTTTTCCCCTTTTGCCTCAGGCTCCAGCATTGCTCTGGAGGGTACTGTGAATGTGCAGTCTTTCTTGAAAACTAACTGAAGGGAGAAGGCAATGGCACCCCACTCCAGTACTCCTGCCTGGAAAACCCCATGGATGGAGGAGCCTGGTAGGCTGCAGTCCATGGGGTCGCTAAGAGTCGGATACGACTGAGCAACTTCACTTTCCCTTTTCACTTTTTTGCACTGGAGAAGGAAATGGCAACCCACTCCAGTGTTCTTGCCTGGAGAATCCCAGGGACGGGGGAGCCTAATGAGCTGCTGTCTATGGGGTCGCACAGAGTCGGACATGACTGAAGCGACTTAGCAGCAGCAGCAGCAGCAGCATCCCAAATTTTGATATTTGGTTCATGTGCTAGGACTCCAGGTCCTTGAACTCAGGGGAGAGCCCTTGGTCACCCAGTGCCTCACGTCGCCCCGTGGGGCAAGACAAAGGAGAGCAGAGTTCCAGGACAAGAGTCTATGGAACAGAATCTAGGGCCCAGCTGCATGGAAACAGTAAGTGTTGTGTATTTCACGTGATAAGGACCTTCCTGAAAGCACATCCATCCATCAAGTTCCAGAAAGAGTGAGAGGCACCAGACAAGGCTTGAGTAAGCAGTCAAGCCTTCTTGTCATGAGAATTTTAGTTTCTCCCTGTCTTCCTTGGAGGCCTCCTCAAGCAAGAGGCCCCTCTGAAGGGACCTGCCTTCCCTTCCTTTTCCTTAGTTAACAACAGCAGAGATCAGATGCAGCAGAACTGAAATCTCCAGACGAAGACGATTTAAATGGCAAATAAATACAGTATGTGGGAGTAATCAAAATCAGTGAAATGCAAGCCCCACTTCGAGCTCAGATTATTTTAAAGCATGAGCAGAATTGTCAATGAACTATACAAGAAAAGAAGGGTGGAAAAAGCAAAAACTACCACCAGCCTGGAGCCATGAGGATGGAAAGATAATTTACATTCTTTCTAACTGGGACAGAATCTTTGACGGACAGTGAGGTGGCGGCCTTGCCTCCATGGCCCTCAGTCATTAAGACTTGGTCTTAAGTTTCAGTAACATAATTTTGTTATACTCACGCTTCAGAGGCTGAGTGTCATCAGAAAGCTGCTAAATACATAACTTCACTGAGCAGAAAATGTATTCTTTCCACAGGTCTGTGCCTTTTACAGTTTATTTCAGAAGCCTCAACTGCATTTTTCCCTTTCGGTATTGGGAAAATGTCTTTTTTCCTTCTGGCTCTACATATGATCCTTCAAAGGAAAAGAAAGACAAATCCACACAACATCCAGTGACTCCTTCCACAATATGGTTGCCACACTCTGTCTGAGTCTAATTTGGTCCAGGCTCTTTTGGCCCATGGGATCCTGGGAGGGGTGATTTTTCTTCTTTGACTATACAAACTGTCATGGCCTAGTGACTGCTCTCTAGCTCTGTCCCATGTGGGCTTAAGTGTCACCATGAACCCTACATCAAAAGAACAAAACCAAGGTTTTCATGGATTCCAGCTCAGAATCCAGCTCTTAGTCCAAGTAGGGTTATCAGCTTCCATCTGAGGCTTTCAATGGAGTTAATACAACCTCAGCAGGATCTGATTATCTCAGTCATCTTGAACATGCTCTTCCCAACTTCCCAGGCATAAAGAAACCACTGATTTCAATAGTTAACATTATTTAACTCTTAGAAACTGAAAGAAAACTCAAATTCCCTCTTCTCTGGGACCACTATTAAAGAATGACAACGTAGTCTCAATTATGAGAATGAAATGCTCTTCACATCAATTTAGTGTCTGGAATGAAATGTTTTAACTATTCACAATAACACATCTCTGTAACACAGTACAAGAAACACATAAATTCCAAGCTATAGAGGGAAAACTTTGGCTGAGGAAATGAAAATTTACCTCAAATTACGAACAGTCAGGAGTACAACCTAAGAGGGTACCTAGATCATTTTCCTTCTAGTCATCCATTCTACACTTTCATCCATGCTTCTCTAAAGGGACTTCATGTATATTTTTTGAGAAGTTAATAGATAGTGAAGGAAGTGGTGGGGGTGGAGAGAGAAGGATAGAAGGGAGGGAGGGAGGGAGGGAAAGAGTGGTTTTATGGCCAAGTTTAGAAACATGTGCTAGAACCCCTTCTAGAAGAACCGCGACACATGTTACTATACTAAAAGTCCTACGTCTTGCAATAAAAATGAAAATAGATCAATAAACTCTGGCCTCTTTGACTTAGTGTAATGTGAGACTTCCCAAACAGTGGAAGACTGCTTCAAAGTATTTTTCACTTTCACACTTATGCCGTCTCTGTCACATCTCAATCGGAATATCCCCATGGAGACGGGTCTCAAAGAGACACATTGCATCATGTGAAAAGAAAATCATTTACAGCAAGTCCCCTTCTCCAACAGAATGATTATTTCTTTTAACTTCAGAGTTTTTAACTCTAAGTCTCAGTTTCCTCTATGGAAAATGAGGATAATAAATTTCATTCTAAGGATGCTCTAAGCATTAGAGGGAACAATCCAATCAGAACACTTGCATGTTAAATGGCTGACAGTGGGCCTCAGTGAAAACCAGCTGCTGGTCACAGGGAACTCTGCTCAATATTCTGTAATGGCCTGCATGGGGAAATAACCTAAAAAGAAAAGGTATATGTATTAATAAATATGTATAACCGATTCACTTCACTATACACACCTGAAACTAACAGAATATGTGAAAAAGTAGCTGCTGGTGCTGCTACTATTGCTGCCCAGATATTCTGAACTCCCATCCAGGTCATCGTAACAACAAAAGCCTGCGCCTGGCTGGCTGTGCCATGTGCCCTGGGCTCCCCAGAGGCTCAGCCAGGCGCAGGACGGCCCCTACCTGTCTGTCTGTCTACTGCTCTAGCCTGCCCATCTGCCCTCCTCTTCTATCCTGAGTCGCACCTCCCTTCCCCTTCAGCAGCGCTTCCTGTGTACAGATCCCTGCAGTGTCTCTCTCTCTCTCTCTCTCTCTCTCTCTCTCTCTCTCTCTCTCTCTCTCATCCTCCAAAGCCTTCCACAGGAACTCTGCAAAGAGAGCTCAAGACGTGGCTCAGAGCCACAGGAGAAAAGGAAGAAAGGACTCAGAATCAGCCTCTCCCAGTTTCAGAAAAGGAACAAATGGAGGGATATTAAATTTCAAAGGGAGCACTCCCCATTCCACTCACCAACACTTTCCTTTTTGCAGAGGCTGTGATTCATGACTAAATAATTATCTGTTTAAAAAATGTTCCTGGGCAGAGTTTCAACGCTACATGTCAATAAAGACCTGATTTGACTAAAATTACCAAGTCTTAGAGGCACAAATTTCTCTTCCTCCATAAGGCAGTTGACAAATTAGGTCTTTTCACCTAAAGCCTTGAACAAAGATGACTTAATGACTTACAACTCTACCAAATGTTTGCTAAACAGTCCATTTTGCTGTTCTATCTTCTCAGGCACATTTTTCTTTCAAATGCTAATACATCTTTAGGGGTTATGATTGGGATAAATACCCCTTTTCATGTTCTTATTTGGGTTGTTGATGATTATCAAATGGATTCAAAGGCCTCCATTTCCACCATGTTGTACTGAAAAGCCATGTTAAAACAAACCAATGAACAGAAATCAAACACATTTATACACGTATAGTATCCTTTGTGCAAACACAGAGCACTGTGCTAAACGTTCTTCCCAAGTTGGAGGTAAAAAGAACAGATAAAGACAATTATAATATTAAACACACAAAAGCCAGCAGAAATCTGACACTGCCAAATTCTCCAGACCGAAATATAATGTTGCCAAAGAAAACCAAAGGAAAGTCTCAAAAGGTAGCAATATGTAAAAGGAGGATGCCAATCAACTTCAATAAGCTTTCTGCACATATGTCCCTGACCACAAAACGCTACGTCGGACCAATGTTAGAGGTTTGTCTTGAAACCACAGAAACAAAAACACCTCACGTCAGGGCTCAGAGGAGACTGCCCGGGAGCCAGCCCTGTGTAAGTGATCTGGTTCAAAGGACGGTGGAACCACGTTTAAAAAGATACCACATGAGCTTGTATTTGTATAAAAAGAGAAAAAGCATAACTGGTACTTGCTGCTGCTGCTAAGTCACTTCAGTCGTGTCCAACTCTATGTGACCCCATAGACGGCAGCCTACCAGGCTCCCCCATCCCTGGGATTCTCCAGGCAAGAACATTGGAGTGGGTTGCCATTTCCTTCTCCAATGCAGGAAAGTGAAAAGTGAAAGTGAAGTCGCTCAGTTGTGTCCGACTCTTGGGGACCCCATGGACTGCAGCCCACCAGGCTCCTCTGTCCATGGGATTTTCCAGGCAAGAGATGGAGGGGAAATTAAAAAAAAAAAAAAACAAAAAAACTTTCTGTTTAGCTTAAAAACTAAGCTGGGAAAGATTGAAGGCAGAAGGGGTCGACAAAGGATGAGATGGTTGGACGGCATCACCAACTTGATGGACATGAGTTTAAGGAAGCTCCAGGAGTTGGTGATAGACAGGGAAACCTAGGGTGCTGCAGTCCAAGGGGTGGCAAGGAGTCAGACATGACTGAGCAACTGAACTAAAAATTTCTTACATCTTTATTAAATGTGTTTATAAGGTCTTCCCTGGGATAAACAGATGTATTTTTTCTAAAAGCTCTTCGGTTCAATCTGTGTGTCAGTAACAGTGCTTAATGAGGACACATAATGATAGGGTGAAAATGGAAAGGTATGTGGGAGTTGGGGAGGCTTGGCACGGGCCTTGGAATCTGGTGACCTGGGCAGTGCTCTCCAGTCTGCAAAAGGAGGATCCCAAGGACTGACACGTAAGGCTGCCTTTGGGTAGTAAGCGAGAACCCCCATATTTATCATTAAAATATTGTGATGCTTGGCAAAATAACTACTTCCCCAGCAACTTCCCTGAGGCAGCCCAATCAACAACAAAGGGTTAATTCATAATACCAGAGGGTGGCCCCAAAGGCCCATTTCCAATGCTGTGGCCAGTGCTGTTTATCAAGTCTGACCATCTGTGTCCCAGTGTTTACTGAATACTGTGAAAAGCATTTTTGTTCACAGAACATTTCTCCACTTCATTCTAAGTGTGAAAAGAAGATGAACCCATCAACTGGGGTCCGTGGGGTAATACTGCTTTACAAGATCCCAGGTAAATGAGATAAAGGTCTACTCCTTTCTAGAGGGAGATCGTAAAGGAAATACAAGTTCCCTGCCCAGGCTTATGCTACCCGATGCTTTGAAGCCAGCGGTGTTTCACCCTGGCAGGTCTACAAATGTCAGCTTCTGAAGGGCAAGAACTGCATCTTATTTCCCACACAGACGAGTCCCTGGCCAAGTGGAGTTGGTGGGTATAAGCTAAAGCAAATAGTTCAGGGCTGCTATCTGTCAGGCTTGAAGAATGGCTAGGGTTACACTGAGTATCAAGGCAAATGTTCATTGATTTTGTTTATTAAGTAGGCTTTTCTATTTTAAATTTTACTCTGCAATGTGCTTATAAAACATTGTTACTGCTCCTGTTTGGCCAGTCACACAGAGGTTTTCCACCAGACACATGAGTGGAGAACCCTGTCCACCATCATCCTCCCACCAGGAACATCCAGAAATGCTTGAGGGCATTTTTTGGTGCTTTGTGTATTTAGTGCATAAAGGACAAGGATGCTGTACATGTGACTCAGTCCTGTGTCAGGAAGAATTGACCAAAACCAAGATGCCTATGTTCCCCAGATGAGAAACACTTATGAACCTTATTCTTCTAGAAAGTGGCTACCTGAATGGACACTGTCTCTGATTCCCTCACGCTCTTTGTGTTTGTATGTGTGGGCCATCTGATCACAGTCCAGGTGTTGCCAGTCCCTGAATTACAGTCCTCATGGATAAGCACTGATAATTCACCTCCTGATCACTTGTCCTGCAAATCCATGACTGTAAAGGTGGCAACTGGGTATGATCATCACAACACTGAGTCACCAGCACCAGCCAACTGGACTGGAGGTTGGCATGAATTAAAGGGCTAGACCCATCTCTTGCGTGCTGGTTATCAGCTCTGGGGGTTGGCCACCAGTTGATGAAAGGTAAGAAGTAAAATGCGAGCCCACCTGATAGTAGTAGGTGAGGCCTCAGGGATAAAACATGCTCAAAGGAGATTTCTATAAGATTTCTATATGAAAACATGGCACATGGCGGTAAATAACTGACTATCCCTTGGGAAGACGCCTGGTTTATCATCAGGGCCTGAGGAAGGGTGAAAAGAGTCCTTTGTACTTGAATGGCAGAAGGAATAAAAACTGAGTAATAGAGGTCACCATCATTTATTAAGAAACCTTAGCACATATTACGTCAAGTGACCTTCTCGCGAAACTTGAAGTAGGAACTGCTTTCCCATTTTTACAGATGAGAAAATCAAGACCCATAGAAACAGAAAGACAAACACCATATATTATGTATTTGTGAAATCTAAACTATGGCACAAATGAACTCACCTATGAAACAGACTCACAGACGGAGAGAATCAGACACATGGTTGCTAAAGGGGTAAGGAGGGAGGCATCGGGAGTGTGGGCTTAGTGGATCCAAATTGGCATATAAAGAATGAATAAATAACAAGGTTCTACTGTACAGCTCAGGGAATCATATTCAATACCCCGTGACAAACTATAATAAAGAACATGAAAAAGAAAAGAATGTATGTGTGTATAAACCCTGAATCACTTTGGTGTACACAAGAAATGAACCCAGTGTATAAATCAACTATCTTTCAATAAAATAAATTTAAAAAAATTCAAGAAACAGAAGGCAACACACCTTTCCCCACACGGGAAGTAAGCAGCAGCACCTGAGGTTGGAACCCAGATGTGGTCTACAGTTTTGACCTTTCATGAACAGCGAAAAAACATGGAAGCAACAAAGGTAGAAATAGGAAGAGAGAGCAGGAGAAGGAGCTGAGGATGTCCTCTGGAATACAACTTTTCTATCCTGAATATAGGAATAAAATTTTACCGAGCCCCCTAAATAAAGTAAGGCTGTCTCTTCTATATTCACTCCCAAATAAACTCTGACTTCTGTGCAAGACCCAAAGGAAGAGGCATTTTCCTCACCAACCTCTTCCAGAATCACACACCCTGAGGGAACCGTACCTGTTCAGAATTCCTTAAAGACCCAAAGTCTGGATCACATGAATGACCACTGTCAACAAGTCACCCATCCTTCAAACTCCACCTTCTCCTTAGAGTCCCACCTACAGTTTCTCTGCTCTGCCCCCACCTCTCTCAGAGGCAGCAGCACTTGGGTTACATGGCTGTGTCCCTGCCTAGATTTCCATGAGGACTGTGGGTTTCTCATACCTCTCCACTCGAGTATTTGCATACGGATTCTCTTTGGGGGACTTCTGTGTGCATAATTTATTTTGCTGCTGCTGCTAAGTTGCTTCAGTCGTGTCTGACTCTGTGCGACCCCATAGACGGCAGCCCACCAGGCTCCCCCATCCCTGGGATTCTCCAGGCAAGAACACTGGAGTGGGTTGCCATTTCCTTCTCCAATGCATGAAAGTGAAAAGTGAAAGTGAAGTCGCTCAGTCATGTCCAACTCTTAGTGACCCCATGGACTGCAGCCCACCAGGCTCCTCGGTCCATGGGATTTTCCAGGCAAGAGTACTAGAGTAGGGTGCCATTGCCTTCTCTGCATTTATTTTATTAAAGTATAAATCACAGCATCAGCCTTATCACCATCACTCACATACTATTAGCTGTGGACAGTATGCCAGAGCAATGCTAAATCCTTTACGTTTATTTGACTAATTCTCATGTTGAAGCAAAATCATTCTCATCTTTATTGCCCTCTACACATGTGAAACCTAAAGCTTCCCTCAAAACATTATAGAATTTGTCCAGTATCATACATGTCTTTTTTTCTTCCTTTTTTGCAGCCTCTGAAGTACATATGTCCATCAAGGATAAAATTCAGCACCTGGAATATACTTAATGATACATCATTCATTCATTCACTCACTCACTCTCAGGGTCCACTACATGCCAGACAGTTCATAAACAAAAAGAATAGGCCAACGTGCTGTCCTCAGAAGACTCACAGGCTAGTGAGAGAAGCCTCCTTCCCTCCCAAACAGGCCCCCAGGATATAATGAGTGCAATCATGGTGGAACGCTTGGGTTCCTAAACAGCTGAGGGTATAGGCATCAGAAGCGGGAGGATCCAGGTGGTCTTGGCTGTCTGCCCCTGCCAGAGTCCCTCGCAATGGAGCCTGAGCAGCATCACTGCTACCAGCAGCTGTGACCTCTGAGGCCTTGCAAAGTGGTAAGGTAAGGACTGGGCCTTCACTAGTTTGTGTACTTATCAGCAAAATGTGGCAAGGAAACAAAGTCCCCTTCCCGCCCCCTTCCCCATTTGTACAGATGATTGTTGGTGGCACTTACAAGCAGCTTCAAATGAGTACACAGGTTTTATTTCCCAACAGACGTTAAATAACGACATCCTGCCACAAGCTGAAAATCTGGCTGGCACTCCTGAGGACGTGTCAGCTTGCAGCGACATTCTCTTTCTAACATCAAGCCTATTTGCAACATAAAAATTTAAAAAGACAAAAATCCCAACATTTTCCTCGTGGATACATCAACCACAGGAAGAAAGCGTTTCCTCCCTGCCTGGCTGTATCAGTTCTTTATTGGCACCTCTTCCCCGGGTGTCTGTGGGAGCCAGGCTGCCTGCTGCATCTAGTGGGTGGGCTGGCTGATTTCAGATGAGTTTGGCTGGTCTGCTCTCCTCTCGTTTATGCCTCTCGTTCCTTTCCTGGACCAGGAGGCTAATAAGCAGGTTCATCTTTCTCTGGAAGATGACAGAGGGGAAAGACAGAACAGAAACATGCCTGCACGTTTTTAAGTGGTTGTCCTAGGTTTGCTGACATCCCAGTGGCCAAAGCAATTCCTTGGCTGAGCACAGGGTGTGAGGAGGAGAGAACCATAAACTACACAAAAAGAAGATGGAGGGAAGAATTAGGGCCACTGATGTGATCCATGACCACATAGGCCCTGGTGGTCACTCAGAGGGACAGGAGTAATATTTTCTGAGCCCAAAGTCAGAAACATATCCAGGGAAGAGTGATCCAAATGCAAAAGCTGGACATTCTGGAGACATTTTGAGGGTATAATCCAGGTAATTCATGAATCACTTGGAAGAATATTTGTAAGCTGTTATGAAAACCAGGAGGGACAGTCACCAATAAATAGAGACCAAATCACTCTAAACAATGGTTGAACGCTTCTGGCAGACCTAGAACAGAGTTTATGATTTACTGCCTAGAACTACAAAGCAACAGTTAGTGGTAAAGAACCTGCCTGCCAAAGCAGGACAAGTTAAGAAACATGGGCTCAGATACCTGGGTCAGGAAGATCCCCAGAGAAAGAAATGGCACCCCACTCCAGTATTCTTGCCTGGGGAATCTCACAGACAGAGGAGCCTGGTGGGCTACAGTCCATGGAGTTGAAAAATGTTGGACACGACTGAAGCAACTTAACATACACTAAGCAACAGTAATTGCAATAATGGTGAATAATCATTCAGCAATTGCTATGTCATGGGCTCTGTGTTAAGCACTTCCTATGAATTATTCCTCTTAATTTTTAAAATAAACCACACAATAGGTGTTGAGAGGATGCCACTTTTACAGATGTGGACACCGAGGCCAGCAGTTTCATAACTGGGCTAAGAGTCCACACATAGTAAAAAGAAAAGCCAGGGCTTGAACCCAGGTCTGTGTGGTCCCATAGATCGTATTTTTTGCCACTACCATGTACCTCCCTCTCTTGACTCGGTGAGCCTTGAGAGCCTTGTCATATGCCCGATTTATAAATAACCCTCCAAGCTTCTGAATCTTTTGTTCCTGACAGAAAGACTATTCTGTCTAAAAACGCCTACATTTTACTCAGTGCCTGGCTAGTCTAATTTAGTGTTTCTTCCATTTGTGTATTAACTAAGACAGTTTCCAGGGAGAACACAGGATAAGATTCAAGATGAGAGGTCTGACTGGCTACTGCCAATCTCTGAATATAGATCATGCAGGGAGGAAATCAATAAAGTTCCAAGAAGCAGAGGAGAAAGGGAAAAAGCCCAGCACTTGGCTTGGTTCCTTTTGTGTTGAGTGAGCCTATTCCATGATTATATTCAAAACACTAAACTTACTCTAAACTGGTACAAAAATGCACACTGAAATTCCAAATTGCAATTTCCATTATTCTCTCTATAGCATATGTGTGCATAAAAGTGAACGGCTGGTCAGAAATTGCTAAGTGATATATAGGCTGACGCACGTATTGTGTTTCAAATTGGTCTAAACTTTTCCTAACTGTTGACTCAGATTTGTTGGCACACTCCTTTGTTTGATGCACTCGTCAGTAGTAAATGTTGGCTATGTCTGATCCATCGTTGATATAGGGAACCACGATGAGGTCTTTGAAAGACATTCTCGCGACAGTAAAGAGTCGTGAGGGCCCCGCTCGGCTCCCAGCACCTTGCTGTAGTGAGAGGGAGGCCAGGTGCTGGTTTATCTTGGCTGGTGAATGGGTGCCAGCTCTTCCCACATACCCTAGAGACCTTGAGCTTGGCCTCTGCTGACAATGTCACCCCTGCCCCTTCTCTGAAGCCTGGTCAGTGCTGGGGTAGGCACTGCCCAGGTCCCACCTTGGTCCACTCAGCTGCTCCTGGAAGCTGGCACCACTCCTGTCCTCCTTCACCACCATACTGGTTCGGTGCTAACATCAGCTGACAGTATAACCACACTCAGTCCAGCTATTCTGGTGCTGAGGTATGAGAAGATGGCTCTAAAACGATGAGTAAACATTGTTTATAAACGCTTCTGGGTATCTTTTCATCCACTGAATATACACTTGCTAAAGTAAAGGAAGTCCACATATTAGTCCTTCGTTCTTCTCTTGCTTTCTGTTCACTAATTTGCTGTTCTCTACAATCTGTAAAGTGTGCAAAGAAGGCTGTCAGCAGACTACTGTGCTGGGAAGAGCTCAGTCAATAGAATGGGGTAAAAACAGCCCTTTCAGGCCAACAGGCATCCTACAACCACCTAATAACGGCAGCACTAGGGTCTGTATAATAAACTTTCACTCAGTGTCGCCAGTGGGCTCCCCAGGTGGTTTAGTGGTAAAGAATCCGTCTGCCAAGGCAAGAGATGCAGGAGATACCAGTTCAATCCCTGGGTCAGAAAGATCCCTGGAGGAGGAAATAACAATCCACTTCAGGATTCTTGCCTGGAAAATTCCCACAGACAGAGGAGCCAGGTGGGCTACAGTCCACAGGATTGCAAAAGAGTCCATCATGACTGCGTATGCACATATGCAATGCAGACAGTGCTAAAACCTCCACCATCGTCCCTGCCGTCCCAGAACAAATGGAGATCTCCACAGCACAACAGTCAGGTCATATCTGGCTAGGCCTTTGAAGTTCATGCTCATAGAGAGACAGATACAGAATAGTAGTAACTCTATCAGAAACAGACCAATAGGGATATATATAGAGAGAGAGGTGGGGAAGCGGGGGAAGAAAGGAGGGAGCAGGTGGGGGAGAGAGAGACACTGAGAGAGAGATATTAACTGATTACACGCGTGCCTCAGGGACACTGCAGGTTCAGTTCCAGACCACTGCCACAAAGCGAATATCACAACAAAGCGGGTAGCACAGACGTTTTGGTTTCCCAGTGCACACAAAAGTTATGTGCTTATGTTTACACTATCCTATAGGCTATTAAGTATGCAATAGCATTATGTCTAAAAAAACAATGTTCATACTGTCAAGAATATTTAATAGCTAAAATCCTAACCATCATTTGAGCTTTAACCGGTCATAACTTCACTGGCTCGATGGACGCCGAGTCTGAGTGAACTCCGGGAGTTGGTGATGGACAGGGAGGCCTGGTGTGCTGCGATTCATGAGGCCACAAAGAGTCGGACACAACTGAGCGACTGAACTGAATCTTTTGTCCTGGTGGAGGGTTTGAAATATTCTGAGAATTACTAAAATATGACACAGAGACATGAAGTGAGCAAATGCTGTTGGGAAATCGACCCCAGTGGGGTTGCTCAACACAGGGTTGCCACAAACATTTCAATTTGTGAAAAATGTAAAATCTGTGAAGCACAGTCAAATAAGGTATGCCTATATAAGGAATTGTCTCACATAATAATGGAAGCTGAGAAGTTGAAAATGTGCATGGAGGGCCCTATTCCAGTCTGAAGGTTATCAGGCAGAAAGAGTTGAAGCGATACTGCAGGATGAAGTTCAAAGGTAGTTACCCTGACCATTCTCTCTTACTCAGTGAAGGACTAGCCGTTTTGTTCTCCGCAGGGCTTCAGCTAATTAGACAAGGCCTGCCCCTCACTAGGGAGGGCACTCTGCTTTACTCAAGTCCACTGTTATAAACGTTAATCTCATCCCCAAACATTCTTACAGAAGCACCCAGAATAAAGCTTAACCAACCTTCTGGGTACCGCACAGCTCTACCCAGTTGACACCTAAAATCAACCATCACAAGTATGTGTACAGAGGAGTGAACCAAATTTCAGGCAGAGTTTAACAGCCACTGATTCTGATTGGCCTAGAAGTTCTCAGGTTCCATGAGTCAAGAAAAGTCCAGAAGGCTTGAGAATCTTGGATATTTTCCAGAGATAGATTTTGCAGCCCATGGAAAACTCCACTAAAAGAGGGTGGGGGGGGGTGAGAATAAAGAAAAACCATGGGGGGAAACCATTAACAGATAATGAATCATCATCTCAGCTTAGCAGCTCCTGCTGCTTCCTCTGACAAAATAGCATCTCTGCCAGGCAAGGTTATTTGGGAGGGGAGAATTCACTCATGAAAGCTGGAACCAGGACTTTTAACAGTGCTCTGTGCATATGTGTGCATGTGAGCTAAACTCTGCTAATAGAATATTTATCTAAGGACACATTTTCCCCTTCTCTGATTCCTCTTCCTCTCTAAATCCTCTGAACAGTGCAAAGCCTCAAGCTTTGGACAGGCTCTCTGTCTGACATCAATCCTCTCCTTAACTGCTCTTTACCACAAATTTAAATACCATCGATGTGCTGATAATTCCTGAATATATTTTTTTTCCCAGCCAGCCCAGATCTTCCCTGCCAGTTTCTTACGGTAAAAATATATTCACCTTAATATATCCAATAAGCATCTCACTTGTACCTGAAAGTTCTTTCTCTCTTTAAAATGATTCCTTGTCATCACATGGTCTATAAAACCCTCTAAACATTAAAGAATCACCCTTGCCTTTTATAATGTGCCTGGTCCAGTTCAGATGCAACCAAGGTATACCCCCTGTTCCTTAAGAACCACTTAGCATGACTTTTTCTCTCTTATCTCCACGGCGTGTCTGCTAAGTAGCACCCAGCATGCAGAGCCTAGTGAGAGGTTGGGTACGAAACTAACTCAGTGAGAGGTATGAAAGAATATAAAACCACTAGAACAGATTCACAGTAAGACTTCTGACAGTGGCTGATGCTTCAGAGAATAAAACTTGCATCTAAGAAGATCGGCCAATAAAAGCTTTATTTGTTTCCTTCTTGAAAATTTATTTTAGGAGCTGGGGCAAGTCAGGAATTTTGCTAAATTTTTATCAGGAAAAATAAAAGGAGACTCATTTCTTTTGCATAATTCAATATGCTAACACTTTGCTTCTGCATTTCATGGATGAGCTGAAGCAGATGCTAAGTGGCCAAGCTTTCAGAACCTCTCATGCAGTTCCCATTTTACCCCAAAACTGAGGCAGGTTATTGCTAAAATTGGTCCAGGCTCAGCATTTCAACATTTATGAATGTTAAACTAAACTGATGCTGGGTTCCTCAACACACCATAGGCTCAGCTCAGGCATTTTCAACAAATGGCAAAAGCACAGCCCTAGTTCCTTGTCAATTATGATAACACCCCCACCCCCGCATAATAAAGATTTCCCATTTTTATAATAAGCTTTGCTTCAGTGCTTTTGATTTGATTTTGTCTGGAACCTAGAGGAAATGGGGATCTTGGAGGCTATTTAACCTGTCTTTGTTTCAGAGAAGAGCAAGGTGGAGCCCAGAGAAATCCAGGGACTTGCTCAAGGTCACACAGCAATTCCCTTTATCTCAGGGTCTCCATTTCCCTTCCCATAAAATGGCAATAAGAAACCTATCTACCTTATGGGGTTTTGCAGCTATTAAATGAAATATTGTATAAGACAGATTCAGCAGAGTGAGTGCCTGGCACATGAAAGAAAAACAGATGTTTGGCATTAATGATCCTCTCTGGGCTAATCCTCTGTGCAGGGGGCTGTGAAGATAGTCTAATAAGTCAGCAAGCCTGGCTGCATTGTGTTCAAATGTCCCACCACTCTGTACATTTGATTTAAAAAAACAAAAACAAATGAACAAAAGCCAGAAGAGCTACTCTACAGCGAAGCCCCTTCTGTCTTTGAACTTCACAAATTAGACCCAACAGTGTCAGGAGGTGGGGTAGGCGGAAGAGGGAGATTGCCCCTTCAAGAAAATCACCCTTCCTACACATAAAAGATGGCCTCTAGGAGAAGGGATTTCACTCTCCTTTATGAAGCTGGCCTAATTAAAGAAACTTTTCCATGGGTTTTTCAATTTAATAGACATCACTGCAAAGGCAGCCTTGATATGCATGAGAGATCGCCCTCTGCTGTAGGTTTTCATTAGTGCACTAATTGCTGGTATTGCGGAGATCCTGGATCTGGGAGAGGAGTGAAGTCCAACAAGCCTGAAGGTCCTCTGAGAGTGGAGGACACTGACTTCCTCAGGTTCTGATCCCCCAAAATGGAATGAACAACCTACAGGGCTCTCAGCCAAATGAGGAATTCTAGGGGAGAGCCTGCCCTAGGGTATGGGGAGAGGCTAGGCTACATAACCATACTCTCGCTTCACTGATTACTCAACCCTGGGTCCAGACAGGGCTCTAAATTACAATAAAGGCCAGTTAACTGTTGAAGCATCCCTATGTTTCATATGGACAGCAAATTATTACAAAATCCCAACTTAGTGAGTTCAAAGAACCCACAATAGGCAGATGGAAGGTAAGTGTGTTCCTCTTTCTATTCTTGCAGTGCTAAGATCACTGCTGACTGAGTGTCTCCTATCACGACTGGAAGAGGATTTTTCACTGACATAAGGAAGGATGATCCAATGGTCATAACTGGCCAGTAATGAAAACTGTCTATCTCCGGAGGTAATCCAATAGAATCTGAAAGTGTCCTTACAAACGTGGAGAAATCTCCAGATTCCAGTTTCAGAGGGATAGTTGGTCTACATCAGTTGTTCTCAGAGTCTGAGATTTCTCAGGCCACAGAAAAAAAAATCCAAAATAACTTGGGGGAGCAACACAGGGTTTAAAGACATTCATAAAAACTACTATAGGTTTCCCCAGCTATCTGAAAGTAGAACATTCCTATGAAACCTTTCATAAGCTGAAACAGTGTAAAGTGAAGAAGCAATTCTTTTTCATAAATGCAAAAGACTTCTCTTTGAATTTCTTTTGGTTAGTGAAAACAGACACTAATGAAAGTCTTCCGTAAAAGCAAAGCAGCATAAAGAGGAGTTTCAGAAAATGGGATATCTGTGCTTAATATCACTATGGTTTCTTAAAAGAAGAATCACTTTTTAAAATAAAAAAAAGTAAAAATTCTACCAAAGAACTCTATCAAATGTTTAGAGAAGAGCTAACACCTATCCTTCTGAAACTATTCCAAAAAACTGTGGAGAAAGGAATACTTCCTATCGCATTCTATGAGGCCACCACCACTGAGATACCAAAACCAGACAAAGATACCACATACAAAGAAAATTACAGGGCAGTATCATTGATGACCCACTCTAGTACTCTTGCCTAGAGAATCCTGTGGACAGAGGAGCCTGGTGGGCTCTGTCCATAGGGTCGCACAGAGTCAGACACGACTGAAGCGACTTAGCATGCATGCATGCATTGGAGAAGGAAATGGCAACTCACTTCAGTATTCTTGCCTGGAGAATCCCAGGGACAGAAGAGCCTGGTGGGCTGCTGTCCACAGGGTTGCACAGAATCGGATACGACTAAAGTGACTTAGCAGCAGTATGATTGATGAACACAGACACAAAAATCCTCAAAAAATACTAGCAAAATGAATCCAACAATACATTAAAAGGATCACACATCATGATCAAGTGGGATTTATCACAAGGATGCAAGGATTTGCAGGTATTTTCCCAATATATGGTAAAGAGTCCACCTGCAATGTGGGAAACCCTGGTCTGACTCCTGGGTTGAGAAGATCCTCTGGAGGAGGGCAAGGCAACCCACTCCAGTATTCTTGCCTGGAGAATCCCCATGGACAGAGGAGCCTGGAGGTCTACAGTTCATGGGGTCACAAAGAGTCCAATATGACTGAGTGATTAAGCACAAGGCAAGACAATCAGTATGATACACAGTAACTGAAGAATAAAAACCACGTGATCATCTCAATAGATGCAGAAAAAAAATTCTGATAAATCAGCATCCATTTATTATAAAAACTCTCCAGAAAGTAGCCAAGGAGGGAACATACCTAAATATAATAAAGGCCACATGTAACTAACCCACAGCTAACATAATACTCAATGGTGAAAAGCTGAAAGTCAGAGAAAGACAAATCATATTAATATACTATCATTTTTATGTGGAATGTAAAAAAAAATGATATCAATACAACTTACTTAAAAAACAGAAATAGACTCACAGACATAGAAAACAAACTTACAGCTACCTAAGGAGAAAGGGGGACAGATAAATTAGGAGTATGGAATTAACAGGTACACAATTGTATATAAAACAGATAACCAACAAGGACCTGCTATATAGCACAAGGCACTATACTCAACATTTTGGCATAGCTGGTAAGGGAAAAGAATCTGAATATATATATTTTGGGGTGGTCACTGCTGCTAGGAAGAGGATGAAAGACAGGAGGGGCAGAGCCACTCCAGCAAACCCAGAAAATACACAAATAGAGAAAAAATGCTTAGTGTTGCATGCCACTGAGATTCAGGGGTTATTTGTTACACACCACTATTGTGGTGATAGCTAACCGATAGAGGATCTAAATTCCATCCTCTTCCTACAGTGGAAGGAATGCCATCAGGGCTAAGTGGAAGAGGTGACATGAAGCACAGCACAGCTCTTAATCTCACCCCCACCAAGCTTTTATCTACACTTTGAACCCTTTTCCTATTCCCTGGTTCTAAGAGAAAGTGGAACCTTCTGCTCAAGCAAAGAAAAAACAAAACAAGTTACCTGGGACCAAGATGGGCTACCATATTCTGCTGCTTTGGCCTCTTAACATCAATGGATGTGCATATTTTTCAAATATTTGCAGATTATCTTTGTAGAAGCTCCGACTTTAACAAATTCACTTGCAACTGTTCTAAATTTTTCACTGACTTGCCTTCCTTAGCAAGCACTGTGTGCAGCCCACAGTTTTTAACTGTTCTGTAGAAAGTCAGCCTGGAGCACAGGTTACAGAAATAAATCTAAAATTTACAAATTAGTAACTTTGGACTTTGCACCAGACACTGGACCTCTCTAAGGCTATTTTCTCATCTGTAAAACCTCCTACTTACTTCAGAGGATTGTAGAGAAGTTTAAGTCATGTATACAGGACAAGGCTATGGAAGGTGCTCGAAAAATGCTTGATTCTCCCATGTTGGTGCCTTGGTGAATATAAACTTCAACAAGACTACAGGGAGGCCACTTGGGGCAGAAGCAAGGACTCTGGTGTCAGAGTAAGAAATGGACTCCCATCCTGGCTCCGTCACCCACCAGCTATGTGGAACAAACCATTTCAACCTTCTGAGCCTTTGGCTTCATCACCTGAAAATAGTGATCATAAAAAAACAAAAGCAAGGAAATAATCCCATGAGATAATCTGTTCAAAAGGGTTTTGACAAACTGTTAAAGCCATTCAAATATAAATTCTTATTCATGGACAGAAATACAGTGACATTTTCATCTGTATTGGTTTTAATGGCACTTCACTTAATAATAAATACTTAATAATTAAATACTATTGAAGACTAGTTATGAAAAACCATAGGAATTTATATACAATCCATTTATTGAGAACTAGCCAATCAAAAATAAAAATGTGATTTAAGGGGTTTTCAAAGAGGGGTAGAAAACCACAGAGTTCTGTTAGCTCCAGTATTAAGATTAATGGCCTTTTTGGCCCGAGGAGATGATGCTCATGAAAGCATATCCCAGAACGCAGAAGGGTGAATGCAGGATTCAAATCTCCCTCATTTTGTGGGTCACAGAATGAGAGAACAGCGCCATACAGGGAAGCTAGCTTAGTAAATCCACATTCTGAGAAAAGAGTGAAGAAAAAAGAGAGAGAGACAAACCACCTACGTGAAGCTTTTATGTGGCCTGTAATAGAACCTGACTTTGGTCCACATACTGTGATATATTAAACATGTGGGTCATCTTTCCAAAAGAATGTTCAACTTTATTATTTTTGCATGGTTCCAAGCTGATATTACAGCCCCTCCAACCGGGCAATGACAGAGAAAGGATTCCAAAACATCTTTACTACATGGGCTCTGGGGTCCTCAGGCAGGACTTGGGCCCTGGGTTGAATGTCACAATTAGCTCCATGTGTGAGAAGGGCAAGCTCTTTTCCATCTCAGCATTGTTCCTGCAAGATTTCTTGTTCTTTTCATCGTCACAAAGTTTTAAATAGAACCTTTGTGTCCCTGCTGTGGGACTCAGATTCTCAAGGATAAATGAAAGGGCTGGAAACAAAATATGTTCATATGCTTAGTTTATCAGGATGCTGGTAAATAAATAGCCTAAAATCAGAAGATTCATCTGAATGTGGTCACAGGAGTCTTCAGAGGTAAAAAAAGGTAACACCCAACTAACACACATCTTTTCCTACTGGTAAGAGCAGTCTGATTCACTCAGGTGAAGAGATTAGCAAAAGGAAAATAAGTTAAGTCAGACATTTTCAATAATGTGTTCATATTACAGGGAAGTTGAAGGACCTTCTCTATTAGCATGGATTCAAGAGTAGAAATCTGCTGCCGCTGATCTTAATGCTAATAATAATATTTAGCTATTGCCAGACACTGTGGTCAAGGCTTTCCATATATAATATACATCACTTAATATTCACAATAATCTCATGAAAGAAACATTATGTACTTCATCATGCTGAGGGGGAAATGGGAACCTGACAAGTTGTAGGATTTGCTCTCAAACTTAGGTGTTAGAAGTGTCAGGAAGTGCATCCCATTCTGTCTAAATTCAAAACCGTCCCCCTACCCCGTCCAAATAACATCCACAGAGAGATTTAAAACACCAATCTTCTGATCTCCTAGAATCAGATATCTTTAGCACAAAATCATTTCCTGTTAAAGACAGACTTTAAAAGGAGGGGAAGGTCTCACACAGCCTCCTCATCCTCACACCCCTCCTACCCCCATCTGCCAATCTCCAGAGAGCAGGGGTTAGTTTGAGAGCAAGAACAAGTTAAGCAACACGCTTAAGCAATTGACATGATTATCAGCTATGAACTGTCCACTGCAAAGTAGAAGTTTTATATCTGTAACTTGTAATTTTTAAATAAATACTAGAAGATCATTTTTAAAATTTTCACAATATTTATAGACCTTACTTTGGAAACCACCACATTTGATTTGGATTCTGGTCTTTTATCTGCCAGCAAAAATATCTGCTTAAAATAGTGAACTTCCTCTCCCTGCCAATCAGTGTTCTCAACCAGATATTCCAGGTAGTCTCCAAGAGGTTTCCAAGGTCTAAGGTTCTAAAGGACAAAGAAAGGAAAGGTGATTTACTCTTGGATTTATGTTAGATTTGCTTATCAAGAATTTAGCAGGAGCTTCGCTAGTGGCTCAGTGGTAAAGAATCCACCTGCCAATGCAGGAGAAGGCCCCGCCCCGCAGTGGGGGCTGGGAAGATTCCCTCTATAAAGAAACGGCACCCACTCCAGTCTTCTTGCCTTGGAAAATTCCATGGACAGAGGAGCCTAGTGGGCCACAATCTATGGGGTCACAGTCAGACATGACCGAGCAACTGAATACACACTTCCCTGGTGGTCTAGTGATTAAGAATCTGCCTGACAGTGAAGGGGGACACGGGTTTGATCCCTGGTCCCGGAGGATCCCATCTGCTTGGAGCAACTAGGTCTGTGCACAACTACTGAGCCTGTGCTCTAGAGCCCAGGAGCCGCAACTACTGACGCCCCCGTGCCTAGAGCCCATGCTCTGCAACAAGAGAAGCCATCGCAGTGAGAGGCCCACACACCACAGCTGGAGAGTAACCCCTACTGGCCACAACTAGAGAAAGTCTGCACAGCAATAAAGACAGCACAGCCAAAAACAAACAAACAAATCTTTTTTAAAAAGAATTGAGCAATAGGGTCTCTGAAGAAGAGGCTTGCATCTAGGAATTTCTCAAAATACTCTTGAAAGATGGATGCATACTGAAAAAAATTTTCAGTGAGCCAAAACATAGTCTAAAGGACATAGTGTGTGTGAGTGTGAAGTCGCTCAGTCGTGTCGACTCTTTGCGACCCCATGGACTGTAGCCTACCAGGCTCCTCCCTCCATGGGATTCTCCAGGCAAGAGTACTGGAGTGGGTTGCCATTTCCTTCTCCAGGAGATCTTCCCAACCCAGGGATTGAAGGCACTTGCTATTTAATGATGCCTTCTCAACTGGAAAAAAATGTTAATAGGCAGCTTTGGGTAGTAAGTTTTATAAGCATGGGCACTTGCATCTTCGGTGATGACCAACCAACTCCGCTGGCCTGAAAGAGACCACTGACTGCTAGCAGGGCAAGCTGTCAAGCTCATTGCTCTGGAGACCATTTTGAGAAGATTGCTTTCAGGCTAGCCAGTCTTGACCTCATGCAAGAGACTCAAGGCACGGTTACCATCCCAGGCCTCTGACGGGATGATACACCACTTGCTTTGTGGAAAACTGAAGCCGTTGACAATATCTAATGTGCCCAGCCCCAATGTGATTCGGTCAAACATATCCAATTGTATCCTCTCAAGACTTCCCTTATAAAAGTTTAATAAGAGACAAGAACTGACATTTATGGAGCATATGCTAGGCAAACTGCATAGATCGTCGTATTTAATTTTTACAACTGTACTCTAATCAAGCCCATGAATGTCAACAGGAAAACTCCAGAAGGCCAGGCCAAGCTCTTGAACCAGGGTAAACCTCTTAAATTCCTGTGTCATGATTCTGACTAACTGATTGCCAGAGCCTGAGTACCTTGTTTGAAAACAAAAACCTCAAAGTTCAATAAGAGATGCTAAGTCCAGCCCAACAATAGTCATGAGTTCTTTTTATGCAGTGAGTTCCAGAGGTAAAAGGATGCCACCCTGTTACGTTTAAGAGTGCTGCATAAAGGAAACCTCTCTAGCCTTCTCTCATAAATGCTGAGAACCTGGAGAACTTGCCCTGTTATCTGTGGTGACCCTGGAACGCTATGAACATAAAAGTCGCCAGCAGCTGGTTTAACTTAGGCAATGCATTTCTCGACATGGTTTTCAAACATTTTGGAAATGAGAGTGCACATAACGAACTTGCCTGAACTTCGCATTTCCTCTCTCGGCTCTCCTCCTGAGCCTCTCCCAGTGGCCTGGCCAAAGTCCAAAAGCAAACACTAAACTCGTGTGTTTCAGTCTCCTTATTAACCTTTACAGCAATGATTTCTGATTCACTGGCATGTCCTCATTTCCTTAAAATCAGCTCATCAAGAGAAATGACATGCCCATGTCTTCCCTGTGCCCACCCCTTAAAAAAAGAGGTACTGTACCAGAGATTCAGCCCCAAACAAGCCCTGACTTTTATGACAGAAACTCTCCAAAGGGGAATCAAGTGTTTCTGGAAGAATTTCGAGCATCTCTCTGCAGTGACAAAGAAATGGCTTGTTACCAAAAGCCCGTGAGAATATAATGGAAAGGAAACTGATGAAATCTCTTTCAAGTGTCTCAAAAAGAAAAGGAAAAAAAAAAAAAGAGGTTTGCTCCTGATAGCTCTCAGGGAAGATGTACTATGGTGCTATCGTACTTCCTGGGAGGAAACAAGCAAGAGGAAGAGAAACCGGAGACCTCATTATCTAAATCAACATTCCCCTTGAGTGTTTTTAACTTATGAACAAATGAAGGCATCCTAATGGCTTCCTATCTTCTTCCTCACCCTCAATAGGCCATCTTTCGATTCTCAAGCTATCATAAGGTGCATGTGGAAGTGAAAAGAAGACTCTCGTCTCTGTGGATTTTGACAAAAAGAAGAACACCAAAATGCGAGTCCTCATTTTCAGCCAACCAATAAATAGAGCGGAGCGGAATATAGGAACGGGAGCTATTTTGAAGGTTTCCCATGGTTACAGCTGCTATGGAAATGATTTTCTTCTCTGGGGTTTTCAGATATGTGAGCCTAGCTTCAATCACGGTTTAAAGAAGGACAACAAAGGGAGAACACGAACAGAAATGGCTTCTTTTATTTAAAATTTTAAAAGCTTCCATACTGGGGTGGTTGGAGGATGGGTGCTGGCACCACTGGTCATGGTAGCCTCAAAAGGCTCCATCAGAGCTGCCCAGCAGGGAATGAGATCAATCCCTTATAGTCTGGAGACAAACCTGTGATTCTTGGACCTACATAGAGCCAGGCTGATCTTTTAAAGCACAAATTGAATCTTAACTACTCTGTGTAAAATCATTCAACAGCTTCCCATTAATCTTAAGATAAACTCCTCAATTTCCAAGACAATCTGGTGCAGACATTCTTCTCTTTTATTCATCTCTTCCATTCTCTGTCTTATTTTCTGTACATCTGCTGTCCTAGTGTTCAGTCTAAATATGTGACATTCCTTCCTGCCTCAGGACCTTTGTACATGCAGTTACCTCTGCCCAGGATACTGTTCCCCCTTCACTTGCCTATCACTTGGTTATCTTCCAGATTAAATGGCTATATATCATTTTCTTCAGTCCTTGAAGCTTGATCAGCTCAACTCGCCCTTCCTTGTAGATACTTGCTACAATTAGATAAAATCTGTAATTGGATGCTTCATGCTCCGTGAGTAGGAAGGAGTAGAAGCTTTATGAGGGCAGGAACTACATGTATGCTTTGCCCTGCTGTACATGGCCTTAGTGCAGTGCCTTTTATGTTGCAGGCACTCAATATTTAATGGATAGATGATTTAATGGCATGTTACAATTAGGCAGATTCTAATTGTCTCTACCCAATGTAGAGGTGTGGTAGTTTTCTAACCCCCAAATATCCCATCCCTGTCAGCTTTACAGGATTTCAGAAATATGGACTGGAAATGTTCTGTATCAATTATATCTCAATAAAGCTAGAAACTTATATGCAGAATACATCATGAGAAACGCTGGACTGGAAGAAACACAAGCTGGAATCAAGATTGTCGGGAGAAATATCAATAATCTCAGATATGCAGATGACACCACCCTTATGGCAGAAAGTGAAGAGGAACTAAAGAGCCTCTTGATGAAAGGGAAAGAGAAGAGTGAAAAAGTTGGCTTAAAGCTCAACATTCAGAAAACTAAGATCATGGCATCCAGTCCCATCACTTCATGGAAAATAGATGGGGAAACAGTGGAAACAGTGTCAGACTTTCTTTTTCTGGGCTCCAAAATCACTGCAAATGGTGACTGCAGCCATGACATTAAAAGATGCTTACTCCTTGGAAGAAAAGTTATGACCAACCTAGATAGTATATTCAAAAGCAGAGACATTACTTTGCCGACTAAGGTCCGTCTAGTCAAGGCTATGGTTTTTCCAGTAGTCATATATGGATGTGAGAGTTGGACTGTAAAGAAGGCTGAGCGCCGAAGAATTGATGCTTTTGAACTGTGGTGTTGGAGAAGACTCTTGAGAGTCCCTTGGACTGCAAGGAGATCCAACCAGTCCATTCTGAAGGAGATCAACCCTGGGATTTCTTTGGAAGGAATGATGCTAAAACTGAAGCTCCAGTACTTTGGGCACCTTATGCGAAGAGTTGACTCATTGGAAAAGACNGTGGTATTGGAGAAGACTCTTGAGAGTCCCTTGGACTGCAAGGAGATCCAACCAGTCCATTCTGAAGGAGATCAGCCCTGGGATTTCTTTGGAAGGAATGATGCTAAAGCTGAAGCTCCAGTACTTTGGCTACCTCATGCAAAGAGTTGACTCATTGGAAAAGACTTTGATGCTGGGAGGGATTGGGGGCATGAGGAGAAGGGGACGACCGAGGATGAGATGGCTGGATGGTGTCACTGACTCCATGGGCGTGGGTCTGGGTGAATTCCGGGAGTTGGTGATGGACAGGGAGGCCTGGCGTGCTGCGATTCAAGGGGTCGCAAAGAGTCGGACACGACTGAGCGACTGAACTGAACTGAAGTATAATGCAAATGCTGGTGAGTTTAATGTTGTCCCAGAGGTGTCTTAGACTGTCTCATCCGTTTTCATTCTTCTGTCTTTATTCTGCCCTGCAGCAGTGATTTCCACCAATCTATTTTCAGCTCACTTATTTGTTCTTCTGCTTCATTTATTCTGCTATTGATTTCTTCTAGTGTATTTTTCATTTCAGTTATTATTTATCTCTGTTTGATCTTTAAAGATTCTGTGTGTCTTAGTCACTCAGTTGTGTCCAACTGTCTGTGACCCCCATAGACTATAGCCCTCCAGGCTCCTCCGTGCATGAGATTTCCTAGCTGAGAATGATGCAGTGGGTAGCCAGTTCCCTTCTCCAGGGTATCTTCCCAACCCGGGGATGGAACCCAGATCTGCTGCACTGCAGGTAGGTTCTTTACTATCTGAGCCACCAGGGATGCCCAAACACAGCTGCTAAAACGTGGGATTGAACCAGGGACTTTGACATTTGTTTTATCCTCTTAGTCTGTGCCTCTATTATTTTTCCAAGATCTTGGATCATCTTCAGGATTATAACTCTGGATTCTTCTTTAAATAGACTGTCGCTCTCCACTTCACTTAGTTGTTCTTTGGGGGTTCCACCTTCATCTGGAACATATTTCTCTGCCATCCTTTGGTGTAACTGTGGTCTCCACTCCACACAGAACCGCAGTTCTTGTTTCCAGGGTCTGCCCCGTGGTGTGTGAAGCTGGTCCAGAGGCTTGTGCAGGCGTCCTGGCGGGAGGGACTCGCGGCTGCCCACTTCCTGATGGGCGTGCAGAGGCACGAGAGCATTCCTTCGCTGGCAGGGCTGGCAGGGCCGTGTCAAGTGATGTGTTTACAGGCGGCTGTGGGGTCGGGACAGCTTCACGTCTGCAGACAGAGGGGGCTGGGGCTCCACCCTGTTCATTGCTCGGCCTGAGGCATCCCCGCCCTGGAGCTTGCCGGCTTTGGGTGGGGCCCAAGGGGTGAGCCCAGGAGACGCACGAGGTGAATGTTCCGGGGCCTCCGTCCCTGGTTTCCTGCCGCCTCACTGAGCTGCCGCGCACGCCTGCCTCCCCTGGTCAGAATTGATGCTTTTGAACTGTGGTGTTGGAGAAGACTCTTGAGAGTCCCTTGGACTGCAAGGAGATCCAACCAGTCCATTCTGAAGGAGATCAACCCTGGGATTTCTTTGGAAGGAATGATGCTAAAACTGAAGCTCCAGTACTTTGGCCACCTTATGTGAAGAGTTGACTCATTGGAAAAGACCCTGATGCTGGGAGGGATTGGGGGCACGAGGAGGAGGGGGGGGCAGGAGGAGGAGGGGCCGACCGAGGATGAGATGGCTGGATGGCATCACGGACTCAATGGACGTGAGTCTGAGTGAACTTCGGGAGTTGGTGATGGACAGGGAGGCCTGGCGTACTGCGATTCATGGGGTCGCAAAGAGTCAGACATGACTGAACGACTGAACTGAACTGAACTGAAAGCTAGAAAAATATGGACTGGAGTTACATCTCAGGCAGGGTTTAGGTTTCGAGTTAGCATACAAGGTTAGATCAAGAAAAACACTGGTTCTCAACCAGGGGTGATTTGCCTCTAGGGCACATGTGGTGATGTCCAAAGCCACTTTGGGTTATCACAGCATCTAACTGGTAGAGATCAGGGATGCTGCTAAATATACAATGCAAAAGACAGCTCCCCACCAAAAAAAAAAAACCAAACGAACAATTATTCAGTCCAAAATGTCAATAGTGCCCAGGCTGAGAAGCACTCATGTAGACTGTCAACCACAAACTGGCACTTGCCATTGGCAGATGCCATCTACCTCTACAAGGCTTTATATAAGAAGCAACGTGATATACGTTGCTTCTGCGGTTGCTGATTTTGAACACTCTCCTGAAGGGAGTTCAGAGTGAGAACAGAAACGAGGCACTCTGTGCTCTGGGAAAAACTGGAGAAACAGGTCTTCAGATAATTAGATATTTTCAGGAGCTGACCTTATGAGCCCAATTCTTGTATTTCCTCATATCTAAAAAAGCACTAAGATCGTTCATGGTGATGTCTGCTCCTCACGGTTAGAGGTAACCTTCATGAGACTAGCAGAAACTTTCTGCAAAAAATGTGTGCTGGACTACACGTACTCCCACTTCACCAAATCACATATATACTGACCTTGCCCCTTGGGAGCAATTTCTCAGAGCTATGTGAAATGCTGCCTCCCTTCCCTGCCCAAGCGATAGTCCTCATTTTGCCCCAAATAAAACCTGACTCACAACACTCACGTTGTGCTTTTTTTTTTTTAAGTTGACAAGAGAAGATAACTCTTCACAACACACTTGAAAGGGGTGCCATCTTGGAAAGTGAGAACCATTTCTCCTGATATATCCATCCCACCAGCTTTCCTCTAGTATTTACAAAAGGCACTGCTGCTTCATATGAGTGCCAGTCACGAGCTTGCACCAAAGAGCCAAAGTGCATTAAAAATGCGTATCTTTAGATACTAACAGCCCCCTCAATGTGGCAAAAAGCCCACACCACCAGAGGTGCTGGGAAGCTGAAATCAACAAGAACCAAAAGCTTCATGTACTTCTTGTGCTGCTCACGCTGTGCCAGGTACCGCCATGAGCAGAATGAAAGGCAGAATGTCCACACTTATTTATTTCCTTCTCTTTCACTCTGTCTGCCCCAAACAGATTACGGATGAACACAACCGCCCCAATCTTGCCAACAGGGTCAGCTTTCCGTCCACTGAAATGCCTCCAGCAACATCTCCCCAAATATTTCCCACTTCCATGCAGGTGAAAACTCTAGAGGATGCATTCTTCTGGATTTGTCACTTTCTCATACAAAATGAGCCTATTAAAATGCAAATTCTTCTAAGAAATGTAAATTCTAGGTAATGTTTTTAGAGGTAAGCAAGTACTTTACCTTTCAGTAGTGAGGAATTTAACTTATGAAATGAATAGATAGAACTGGGCACCAAAAGTTAAGGGATTTGACAGAAGGTAGGATCTGGGTTGAGTATACGGGGGCAAAATAGTAGCAGAGAGCACTGAAAATAGGGTCAGTAGCTGTGTGACACCAGGTAGATGACATAACCTCTCTGTGCCTTAGTTTCTTTACCTGTAGAATGGATGTAACAGTGCCAGTCTCAGAGGGTTTTAGGTGAAGACCAAATGCAATAATGGAAGTTAAGCAACAGACTGGTCCTTGACCATACAATTTTTCCCAGGGTGGGACTTGATCCAGTTGGAAGAAGATTGTAAAGAGAAGAAAGCCACTTGAACTCTTACAAATTTCATACAGTCAGCATTCAATAAATATTGCTCAATGTTTATTCATTAATTTAAACTTTCCTTTGGCCCTTGTGCCTTGCTGACAGAACACCAATATTAGTCAGGATGCCAATGAATCTAGTTCAACAACTACATTCCTTAACTTCCCTTGCAGGTAGGGATGGTCATGACCACGCTCAGGCCAATGAGATGGCATGGGTGGATCGTCCAGGAAAGGAAGATAATTCACCTAAAACAGCACTTTTCCTCCTTCCCTCTCCTTTCTTCCTGCCTGAAATACACTGAATGTACAGGGTGAGGATATGAGACTGGGTGGTGGCAGGGGGCAAGAAAAACCAGTGTTCTCTTGAGGACAAGAGTACATGCTAAGGACTGGATGAGCTGGAATAGAAGGGTCTCAGGTGACAGCACTGAGCTGGCAACCCACCCTTGATTGCCCTTACCCGCTGTTCCTCATTATGTATTAAAAACAAAACTCCTACTCCATTTAAGCTAACTTTTGTTTTTTGGAGGGGGTCTGTGTTACCTGCAGTTCAGTTCAGTCGCGCAGTCGTGTCCGACTCTTTGCGACCCCATGAATCGCAGTATGCCAGGCCTCCCTGTCCATCACCAACTCCCGGAGTTCACTCAGACTCACGTCCATTGAGTCTGTGATGCCATCCAGCCATCTCATCCTCGGTCGTCCCTTTCTCCTCCTGCCCCCAATCCCTCCCAGCATCAGGGTCTTTTCCAATGAGTCAACTCTTCGCATAAGGTGCCCAAAGAACTGGAGCTTCAGTTTTAGCATCATTCCTTCCAAAGAAATCCCAGGGTTGATCTCCTTCAGAATGGACTGGTTGGATCTCCTTGCAGTCCAAGGGACTCTCAAGAGTCTTCTCCAACACCACAGTTCAAAAGCATCAATTCTTCTGCGCTCAGCCTTCTTCACAGTCCAACTCTCACATCCATACATGACCACAGGAAAAACCATAGCCTTGACTAGACGGACCTTAGTCGGCAAAGTAATGTCTCTGCTTTTGAATATACTATCTAGGTTGGTCATAACTTTTCTTCCAAGGAGTAAGCGCCTTTTAATTTCATGGCTGCAGTCACCATCTGCAGTGATTTTGGAGCCCAAAAAAACAAAGTCTGACACTGTTTCTACTGTTTCCCCATCTATTTCCCATGAAGTGATGGGGCCAGATGCCATGATCTTCGTTTTCTGAATGTTGAGCTTTAAGCCAACTTTTCCACTCTCCTCTTTCACTTTCAACAAGAGGCTTTTTAGCTCCTCCTCACTTTCTGCCATAAGGGTGGTGTCATCTGCATATCTGAGATTATTGATATTTCTCCCAGCAATCTTGATTCCAGCTTGTGTTTCTTCCAGTCCAGCATTTCTCATGATGTACTCTGCATATAAGTTAAATAAGCAGGGTGACAATATACAGCCTTGACGTACTCCTTTTCCTATTTGGAACCAGTCTGTTGTTCCATGTCCAGTTCTAACTGTTGCTTCCTGACCTGCATACAGATTTCTCAAGAGGCAGGTCAGGTGGTCTGGTATTCCCATCTCTTTCAGAATTTTCCACAGTTTACTGTGATCCACACAGTCAAAGGCTTTGGCATAGTCAATAAAGCAGAAATAGATGTTTTTCTGGAACTCTCTTGCTTTTTCCATGATCCAGCGGATGTTGGCAATTTGATCTCTGGTTCCTCTGCCTTTTCTAAAACCAGCTTGAACATCAGGGAGTTCACGGTTCACATATTGCTGAAGTCTGGCTTGGAGAATTTTGAGCATTACTTTACTAGCATGTGAGATGAGTGCAATTGTGCGGTAGTTGGAGCATTCTTTGGCATTGCCTTTCTTTGGAATTGGGATGAAAACTGACCTTTTCCAGTCCTGTGGCCACTGCTGAGTTTTCCAGATTTGCTGGCAAATTGAGTGCAGCACTTTCACAGCATCATCTTTCAGGATTTGAAACAGCTCAACGGGAATTCCATCACCTCCACTAGCTTTGTTCGTAGTGATGCTTTCTAAGGCCCACTTGACTTCACATTCCAAGATGTCTGGCTCTAGATTAGTCAACACATCATCATGATTATCTGGGTCATGAAGATCTTTTTTGTACAGTTCTTCCGTGTATTCTTGCCACCTCTTCTTAATATCTTCTGCTTCTGTTAGGTCCAGACCATTTCTGTCCTTTATCGAGCCCATCCTTGCATGAAATGTTCTCTTGGTATCTCTAATTTTCTTGAAGAGATCTCTAGTCTTTCCCATTCTGTTCTTTTCCTCTATTTCTTTACATTGATTGCTGAAGAAGGCTTTCTTATCTCTTCTTGCTATTCTTTGGAACTCTGCATTCAGATGCTTATATCTTTCCTTTTCTCCTTTGCTTTTTGCTTCTCTTCTTTTCACAGCTATTTGTAAGGCCTCCCCAGACAGCCATTTTGCCTTTTTGCATTTCTTTTCCATGGGGATGGTCTTGATCCCTATCTCCTGTACAATGTCACGAACCTCATTCCATAATTCATCAGGCACTCTATCTATCAGATCTAGACCTTTAAATCTATTTCTCACTTCCACTGTATAATCATAAGGGATTTGATTTAGGTCATACCTGAATAGTCTAGTGGTGTTGCCCACTTTCTTCAATTTAAGTCTGAATTTGGCAATCAGGAGTTCATGATCTGAGCCACAGTCAGCTCCCGGTCTTGTCTTTGTTGACTGTATAGAGCTTCTCCATCTTTGGCTGCAAAGAATATAATCAATCTGATTTCGGTGTTACCTGCAGGCACATACAATTCTTCACCAATAACACACTTTTCTTACCTTACAGAACAGTGTCTATACCTTTTCCTGGGCTTCCCTGGTGGCTCAGATGATAAAAAGTCTGCCTACAATTCAGGAGACCCAGGTTCAATGCCTGGGTCAGGAAGATCCCCTGGAGAAGAAAATGACAACCGGCTCTAGTATTCTTGCCTGGAGAATTCTATGAACAGAGGAATCTGGCAGGCTACAGTCCATGGGGTTGCAAAGAGTTGGACATGACTGAGCGATTAACAGACATACCTTTTCCTGGTCATATTGCTTCCACAGTTTTAACTACCTACCCTCAACTTCCTAAACACAGATGACTAACAATATCTATTTTAAATTTTTTATGTATTTATTTTTGGCTGCACTGGGTCTTCGCTGCTATTCACAGGCTTTCTCTAGTTGAAGTGAGCAGTGTCTACTCTCTCCAGTTGCAGTGCATGGGTTTCTCACTGTGGTGGTTTCTCCTGTTGCAGAGCATGGGCTCTAAGGTAAGAGGGCTTCAGTAGTTATGGCATGCGGGCTTAGTTGCCCTGTGGCACATGGAATCTTCCCAGCCCAGGGATCAAACCTGTGTCCTCCGCATTGGCAGGAGGATGTGTAAACACGGAACCACGAGGGAATCCGACTAACAATGTCTTTATCTGAAGCCCCAATCATACTGTTGAGCCCGAATCCAGGATAAGCATCCAGAACGTGTCTATCAGAATGTCCTCTGGGCCATTCAACCCCATCTTATGTGAATCCCTCCTCCTCTCCTTCCCTATCTCTTCTCTTCCTCCTCCTGGCTTTCGGTATTCAGCATCACCCAGTCTCCCAATGCAGAAACCTTCCTTTCAATCTCTCAATTTCAAGTCAGCCACTGAGTCTGAAGGACTGGCTCACAGACACAAGTCCATACTGTACCCATGCAGACTAGAAGAGAGGGTAAGGAATCAGGGGAAAAGGGCACATGCTCACAAAGGCCTTTTGCATGCTTTATCTTCCACCTGGAGCACCAGTCTCCTCATTTTCTGGAGCTGACATGGTGCCACCAGCAGGACTTTCAATGAGGAGCAATGTAACCACCATATTTCACAACAGTCTGCCTCTGTCATTAAAGCAAAAGAGGTACTTGGGACAATTATCCAGTTCATTGACCCTGGTATATTTTTCTATTCTGAATTCCTTGCAACTGATGGTAGCACTGAGGAGTGTGCATGTATTAGGGGTTGTTCTTTGGAGGCACTTATCATCCCCCAACAAGCATCCATACAACTGGCAAATTACCTCTGTAGTTTGGAGATACAGGTTTCTGTTTACTACCTCATACTCCAAACCACCAGGATGAAATAAAAATCCAATAGGCTTATTAAAGGTCTGATAGGCCTAGCCACCAAGAGAACCAATAATGGTGTAGTTTATTAGACCATCACAGGGGGCAGGCAAGATTGCTCCCACAGCCATCTTCCTGAAGCACCAGCCAGCTCCTGGCACAGGACTTGCATTTGGGAATAACATCAATTCATCTTAGCTGATTCCCTCTGTGATAACTTCATGACTATTTATGGGAAGCTTCAAAGGCTAAGAAATGCTAAACAAACAAGGAGATAAGTTGCCGAAATGTTAAACATTTGTCCTGGCTGACCTCATAAGGTTTTGCTGGGGAATTCTTCTAAGTCCACCTAGATTATCACTGGAAACCAAATGCAGTGATAACATCTCCCTCCTCCAAAAAAAATCATTCTAGGCCAGATAGATGAAGCCTATGAGCCAAAACAAGATTATTTTTAGAATGTCAGCTATTGAGAAGTAAAAAAAGAACGTGATTATAAAGTGAGAAAAATTAAACTTAGATCTTTCTTCAGAAACTGTCTTGACCTTTTCTATCCTAGCCTGAAAATGTGGGGAGTTAAAAGAAACCTAATTAAAAAGCACTGCTAATATTTCAGTTAAAGTGAAGGTAATATGCCTTTAAATTTTTTAGATGAACACATTACATTTCTCAGAGATAATATTTCATAATAGTCTAAACTAAATGTCTTAGAGTGAATTTTTCCCTTTTCACACAAAGGATATTAAAATGATTTTCTAAAATCCCATTTTTTTTCTTCCTTTAAATTCTAAGTAGCTAGGTGTGATACCAAGCCAAGAAAAAATACTCGGTCTTTAAAAAACAAAACAGGCAGGCCTCTTTTCACAGACTACCAACTGTGGCAGAAAACAAAAATTGAAAGCGAACTAATTGTGCAGTGGGAGAGTCAATAGATTAAAAAGAGGTTCCACTTTTATTAGGTATCATCAGTAAAAAGTCTTCCCTGTGCAATTAGATGTTTAGCTCCAAGGAGTAGCCATTACCGGATAACATTAAAGACACGCACTCAATAATGAGAACGAACAAAGAGTACTGAGCCTAGAGGCTTAATGACAACAACACAAGTTAACATTTATTAAATACCTTTATTAGTCAGGTGTGGTAATTAGCATTTATATGGAAGAATTTAATTTAATATGTGGCTGCCACTTTTCTAAGCTTATTAACGTTATGATCTCATTTAATCCTCACAAAACTCTATAAACCTCAGAGTCCCTCTTGGTTGAATCCTGTAACTATTTTTTGTGATAAGTATCACTGTCCAGGTGAAGCAGTAACGATCAGTAAGAGTAAGGAACTTGTCCTAGTTTTTCGACCAGACGGATCTGGATTTGAAGACTGGTTCTCACGAACTTTAGTATTAACTTATTTAATTTTTTTTAACAACCTTGTAAGGTACAAACTATCTCAATTCTCACTTTATAGATAAGGACACTGACACCGAGGTTTAGAGAGACACACAGCTGTCAAGTGGCAGAACTGGGACAGGAACCCAGGCAAGGTCCTGAAAGCAGAATTGCCTCTCAGCAGTAGGGCAGGTCCCTAGATGTGGCAAAAGTCACAGAGAGGACACATGAACAGGTGGCTTAGGGAAGCTCTGTTCTAAGCCATGCTGCCCGGGGGGAAAAGGAGCTTCTCTGCCCGGGCCCTTTCCAAGTGAACAGATTTAGACACATGGCAGTTTCCTAATATGTTCTCACTGGTGCCTGGCAATGGCCTGGTTTTGCTTTCCTCCTCTCTTCAAACTTGCATCAGGAGGAGGGCTGGGGAGAAAGCATTTGTCTTGCAGTGAAGGGAAGAGGGAGGGAAGCCGAAAAGCATGCTTGTGTATGTGTGCGAAGTGAATGCCGGTGAAGGGGAGGGACCTCAGAAACACAGGAAGCTCCGAATCACCTCTGGGGAATCTCCTTTCCACTCCGTCCTCCGGGAATCAGAGATGACACTTCACAAAATGCTGAAGGTAGGGGGACAAGTCTCTGAACAGCAAAATGCTTCTCTTGGTGAAAAGGAAAGTTTGAAAAATAAATACTCAACAGTGTGGTTAGGAAAAGCCAAAGCCACCTCCAAACCACCAACTCTACTATATTCACAGACTTCTAAGACAGACAACAACTAAAATATCCAGGGCAGATCCTCCTCTTCCTCTCTCTCCCCTATCCTCCCTTCAGAACAAGCATCAGTCTTCTTCATCTGTTCTGTGCCTCACCCTCCCCATGGGCATTTGGTGAAGGCTATGAACCCCTTCTCATAATAGAATGAGTAAAACAAAATATGAATTCTCCAGGTCAAAATACTGGAGTAGGTGGCCTTTCCCTTCTTTAGGGGATCTTCCCAACCAGGGATAGAACCCAGGTCTCCCGTACTGCAGGCAGATTTTTTTACCAGCTGAGCCACAAGGGAAGCAAAACAAAATATATCAGATTATAAAGGAAGCCAGTTATGTTAAAATAGTTATTAAAATATTTCTAAAATCTGATGTAGCAATTTGTCTTTATATGTAAGTACACGCTGCTGCTGCTGCTGCTAAGTTGCTTCAGTTGTATCCGACTCTGCTACCCCATGGACGGCAGCCCACCCGGCTCCCCCGTTCCTGGGGAGTGTTCTCCCGGCAAGAACACTAGAGTGGGTTGCCATTTCCTTCTCCAATGCACGAAAGTGAAAAGTGAAAGTGAAGTCGCTCAGTCGTGTCCAACTCTTCGCGACCCCATGGACTGCAGCCTACCAGGCTCTTCAGTCCATGGGATTTTCCAGGCAAGAGGACTGGAGTGGGGTGCCATTGCCTTCTCCATAGTTATATAGCATACAATTATAAATGTTATATGTTATATATAAGCTATAATTTATATAGCTTGGTTTACATGGTAATATCTATTAAAATATGATATACAAAGATCCAGAAGTAAATCTACTAAGTGCCACGATTTCTAAACAATGATGAGCATTAATGATCTTTCAAGATGACTTCCATGACTGTTAACATGATATGAAAACATCTGGGATTTTTATTGGTGCTAAAGGCACAGGTATCGCTAATGCAATCACTGTGGTCTGTTGCCTTCACTCATAATTCAGGGAAATGCTAAAGTTCAAGTAGGGGTTAGTAGAAACAAAAGATGTCAAGTTTTTTTCCATCCTTGCTCAGGAGTGTTCTATCTATGGGAGGCCACGTTTCTTAACAGTGTTAAGAAACACTGTTCTGGAAAGATGTCAGGAAAAAGGTCAGGGTTGCAACAACGGTGGGGAGGTCCATCAGCCAGTGGGCAACAAGGAGGCTTGGAGGGGCTTTTTCTGCTTCACTGGGCCACTAATTATCCCAACTCAGCCTGCCCATCCTTTTCACACTAAGCTGACTTCTCAAAAGAGGCATTTCCTCTTGGCCATAGACTTAGAGAGGTCCTCACATGTCAGCACACAAGCAAGGGGCAGAGAGACCCCCTTGGAGCTCTTTCTTCCAGGAACTTGCAGTCTGGAGGCTGATGCTCTGACAGTTTTACTTACCCTCTTCTACTTCCTGCTTCCTTTTTAGCAGTCCTCAAAGGCATTTGTATCTACAGGCTGCTGCCAATTATTCAGTCTTAATCCTCCCATTTTAAATCATAAATGACTAAGAAAGTATTGAAGCAAAACAGACTTGCAAAACCTTAAAAAAAAAAAAAGGGTAGTTCTTTCATAGAAAGAGCTTAATTAAGAGAGGCTTAAGATATCTGAGCTGTTCTGAGAGAGAAGTGTGTCCCAAAAATATTGGCCAGAAAGTGCCTAGATCTGCATTCTGGGCCCAGTTTCAACTACTTACTCCAGCATGTCAATCTCCTCTGGGTATCTCTTGCTCCATCATATAGAAATTAAAGATAACTTTTTAAAGGAAAAAGAAATTCAAGCACTTCCCATGTGCCAGATACTGTGGCAAGTGTTTTATCTTTATCATATCACTTCCCTCACTGGAAACTTAGAGAAGTATTGATGTTCCCATTTTACAGATGAGGAAACTGAGGTTTAGAGAGCCTAAGTGACATATACAAATTGACAGAGCTGGTCAATGAGCAACAGAGATTCCAGCCTGAGCTTATGATCAGCTCCCTGCATGGCATCCCTGTTGCTGGGATTTCACAGGAATCTTGAACACAAGTCAATTCCCTCCCATTTCTAGGCGATCAGATTATGTATGAGAAAGTGATTTGTAGGCTGTAAATGACTCCATGTAATGGATTTCATTATTTATGGATACTCAAACATTATTTAGGGATGTTTCTGTGTTAATCTTCAAGAGTGACCTGCTACCCCCACCCAGTCTGCCCAGTACTGAAGCTGCACAGCCCAGCTTTCACCAGGCTGAGCTCAAAGAAAATGTGCCACCCCTAAGGACTGAAAGAAGCCAACTCCATGAGCACAGACAGAACCTAACAAACATCCACAGGCAAATTCGAATGTCCACACCGGGAATCTGAGCTCTGGACTAAAACTTCCCCAGGTCTCCCATCTGGGATCACTTTTCAGTCCCACTCAGGGCTGCTAGAATATCAGTTAATTCTGCACCTCAAGAGCACCTCCACCTACTTTCTTACTTGGGAGACAAGCATGTCTATAACTCCTTTTTATGCATGCCCTATTTATGTATGCTCTGCCTGTTCATTTATTTACACTCCATTTATTCATTTATTGCACACAGACATTTTTCATGTCTGCTGGTGGAAATGGTCCACCAGAGTAGCTGAGCATCTACACCCCTTCAGAGGAGGTCTTCTGAAACCATCTTCATCACAAAGCTGCCTTGAAGCCAGAGCCAAACAGAGTGGGTTCTCTTGAACTTTCTCAAATCTTTATATTACTTCACACAGAAGACTTCAGACCAGAAAGGACTTGATTCACATCACTGCTTACTCTCATTTCAACTATTTATTGAGCACCTTCCAGAAAATCAATGTACTTTTTAAACACAATGATGAACCAAGCAGACACAGGTCCTGCCCTTATAATCTGGGGGCAAGAGGGGCTTATGGGGAGAGAAATGTTCTGAGAAGGTGACATTTAAACTGAGAGTGGAAAGATGCAAGAAGCAACCAGTTCTGGAATAGATGGGGAAAGGACATTCTAGGCAGAGGAAGCCATATGTATAAAAGACTAAGGCGGGATCAGACAAAACCAAGTGTGGCCAGGGATGCGAACAAGCAGAACCTTAACTGCTGACAAAAGTATCAACTTTGGAAAGCAGTGTATCCTTGTTTAGCGAAGTCCCAGGTACGTGCCAGATGACCTGGCAAGGCCAATCCCGGGCACATGCTTCAGATAACCTCTTGAATATTGTGTCCCAAAAGAACACTACAGAAGCAAAGATGCCCAGTAAGACATAAATTATGGCAAAACTATGAAACAAGCTAAGAATGTGATAAACTCATAATTCAAGCACTAGTTACCTCAGAGAGAGGAAAGAGGATGAAATCACAAGAGATAATAAGGCTCTTTTTCCTAAAACCAGGTGGCAGGTTCATGGGTGTCCATCACAACACTGTTGTTTTTGCCTTATATATATTTTATGAATATTTTTATCTGCTCAATATTTCATAAGAACTACCTCTTTGTATCTGAGGGCTGGGTGGAAAATGGATTAGAGGGGTGAAAAGGCAAAAGTGGGGAAATCTGTTAGGTAGACCAAGGCACCTGTTGAAGCAAGAAATAATAGTGGTTTCCAGAAGAGCATGATACAGAGGAGATGGAGAGAAAGAACTGCTGACAGGCACACAGGTAAACCATAATTTTCAAGCTGGGTTTAAGGTTTAAGCAACATTTCTAGAGTGTGATGGGAACAGTGAGGGAGAGAGGGTTTCTTCCCCAATTTACGAAACTCCTTGATTTTTACAGATCTGTAAATCAAGACTCAGATGAGATTAAAAAAAAAATTAGGGGCAGAATGGACCAGTACCAAAATCATTAACACCGGCCTTCTGCCTCTTTCTACCCAGTCATGTGATAGAACACAAACTCACACTCTGATACACCAGAATTCAGTACCTTGGGCCTCATCAGTACTGCATGCTGGCAGTATATTGGTCTTTGCCTATAATAATGATGATCTATCTTATTCCCAAAGAGTCTCCATCAGGGTTAAGTTACCTAAAAACTCCTACCCCAGTGCAAGTAGGTTAAATCCAATTTAATGGTTTTGCAAAAACTTGAGGGTGGTGTATCAATATAATAAGTCAAGATGGCATCCCAGCTATGACTATCTTGTACATGCATGCTAAGGTACTTCAGTCGTGTCCGACTCTTGTGACCTTATGGACTGTATCCCGCCAGGCTCCTCTCTCGAGACATGGGGAATCTCCAGGCAAGAATGCTGGAGTGGGTTGCCATGCCTTCCTCCAGGGGATCTTCCTGACCCAGGGATCAAATATGCATCCCTTATGTCTCCTGCACTGGCAGGGAGATCTTTATCAGCACCACCTGGGTAGCCCATGACTACCTTACCACAATACAAAATAAATGCTTTAAATGGCATTTCAAAAAGTTTTTTGAAGTTAAACGTTCAGCCATGTAAACTTAATCTTTCACCTTCATATACGCTGACAGATCTAAACATCTTTGGAAACCATTATTTTTTCTATTTAGTAAGAGTCAACTAGTTAATTTGCACATACATTTTGATTTGATGATTCTGTGTTTAGGAATTTACCCCACAGATACTGTCACATGAAAAAGCAGTGACAAGCTACAAATAATGTCTGCTGAAGACCACTGCATTATCCAGAAATTTTAAACATCTTAAATGATAATCAGCAGTCAGCTGGTTAAAAAAAAAATTATGACATAGCTATAAAATGGGCTATCGCCTGGTGTTTTTTCTATAACAATATTTATATATAATTATATACTAATGTTAAAAATCCTCCAAGATCTACTGTCAAGTGATAAAAAGTGACTATCAATATGCCACCATTTGTATTAAAAAACAAAACACATGTACATATGCATACACACATATACACACATTCATTGAAATGAATTGAAAATATAAACATTTATGACATCAGTTTTACTGTATTTTATGGTAAGCAGGTAAAGAATTCACCTACAATCCAGGAGATGTGGGTTCGATCCCTGGGTCGGGAAGATCCCCTGGAGGAGGGCATGGCAACCCCCTCCAGTCTTCCTGCCTGGAGAATCCCACAGACTGAGGAGCCTGGAGGGCTACAGTCCATGAGGTCGCAAAGAGTCAGACCCAACTGAGCGACTCAGCGTACGTGCATAAAGCCACAGCACATACACAATAAACTTTCTTGAATGAATAAATTCCCTTTAAGCCTTTATAAATCCATTTCCCAGTGTGTTCCTCTTCCTTTTGAAAACTTGACCCCAAAATGTCATCTAATTTTTTTCTCAGACACTTCTTATTACCAATTTAACACTTTGCTCAGATAATTTGAGAAAGCTGGTAAGGAATAACCACCATAAAGTAATTCCTACTTAAAGACTTTCATGCAAAACTATTCTGGGATACAACCAATGGGGCAGACTTTCCAGAGAGAACGTTTTTGGACGGTGATTTAATTACGAGGTTAAAAAGGCACATGTCGTTCTGTGCTCACACAAAGGCGATAGGGTTTCACCCTTGCCCACACTCCCACACAGTAGCGCTGTGGCATACTTCTCCATGGATGTAATGTGAACCCAACTCCTCTGCTCGGTCTGCTAGTAAAACGATAGGGACCATCAAATGGATTAAATGTATTCCTTCACTTTATTACCCTTTAATCCTAAAATAAGCAGTACTAAACACATTCCAAAACAGGATGTGCACTTTCTCAGAGGGTGAAATCAGTGCTACATGAGGGCATTCCTGAGTTGTTCCAGGTTATTCCTCGATAGATAACAGTGCATATTCAGAGAGCAGTTGACCAACAGGAAAAAATTCCTCTCTTTAATACCTATTACCACCACGAGTCATCCACTCTAAGAACTTACAAAACGCCAAGATTTCAGATGAAGGCATCCCTGACTCAGAACAGTGTATTCTGGAATAGCACACCTGCCCTTAGCAAGAACTCCTAAAAGAACAGCTTGGATTATCAACCACTGAGAACACAACATACATCCCATTGTTATAGTCCTGTTGGCTTGAAATGCAGCTGTAGGTGACTGAAAATTCAAAAGAATAATGGCTTGAACAAGATGAAAATTATCTCTCATGGAAATATAGTCTGGAGTTATACAGTCCTAGGCTGTGCTATTGTCTCCACGGTCATCAGGGACCCAGGCACTGCATACCATATTCTGCCTTTTACAACAGAGGGCTTCTACCTCATGGTCCAATGTAGTTGCTTAAACTCCAGCTATCACATCCACATTCCAGTGGTCAAGAAGTCAGCAAAAATGGTACATGCTTTCCTTTCAAAAGCACTTTCCAGAAGCTGTACTTACTATTTTTATTTATATGTCTTTGGCTAGAGCTTAGTCAATGGCAATCCCTAGAAGCAGGAGGGCTAGGAAATATTGTCTTAATATGATATTTGCTGGACAGTACTTTGAAGGTAATGTTTCTAAGGAGTAGATAATGTACATGAGGACAAGTAGCAGTGTCTTGAGGAATCACAAAAGAATCATACATACATATCTTTTATTTTCTTGAAATACATAACCATACATTCCTTTCTAGTGGGCAAGGGAATTTAGCTTATGGGCTTACAGATCCAGTACCGTAACACACACCTATGGATTTTCAATTCCCAGTGCAGGCAGGTTTTCTCTTATCTGGTTGGTCTTTTTTTTTTTTTTGGTGGTGTTATTTGTTGCTTGTTTTTTGAGGTGTTTTTTTAAAGTAGTGTCAGAACTTAAAGATGCTATCAAAAAAATCTAAGTCATTTTATAATTTCTGCCTCTTTCTCAATATTTTTAAATTGTTTCAGGTCATTTCCAAGCACTCAGCTTAATTTTCATAGAAATAACAACTTTCTTCTCACATTCATATGTCATGGGTTTACGTAGGTAACTTAACTATAGAAGCAGGTGTAACTGGCAATAAGAAGTGTAAGGAACAGACAAATTCACACTTGGCAGATATACAATTCTACAACACCACAACTAAAGCAAGCAGAAGAGTGAGAGCATCCTGAAAAGGGGATGCTTATCAGGCAAGTGGACTGAGTGAAAAATTTCTGTTCTCTCTCCTTAATTTCTTCTTGTCCAAATCTCTTCAGTTGATTATCTGAGCAGGAAAACCCTAGCAATACTATCACCATGTATTAACGATGGGGGGAGAGAGAAGGGCTTCCTATTCTATAATCTCCCTCAATATACAGACGAGGGAAACTGAGGTCCAGAGTAGTCAAGTTTGGAAACATCGGATATGTACAAGCACTTCCCAAAGGCACCTGCTGCCTCCAAAAACTTTTCACTGCTTCTCCCTGGGGAAGAATAGCATTGGCATTCAAGGCAGGACTACCTGCATTGTGATGGTACAACCTCACAGACCACAAAAGAATTTACATCTCAGTCCCCGGCCTCTAAAGGCCATAGGCAACACTTCCAAGTCATCATGACAGGAAAAGAGAAAGGTACCCATTAGCGGTGAAATGCCCATTTCCCTAGACACAGAGGTGATTTTTGATGTTGTGGATTTGGTTGTCTCTTACTTGCTCTTTCTCGTCATCTCTTGGATCACACTAGCACAGCTATGGGTCTTGTTCAAAACCATAGACAACTCCAAATCCTAAGAAATCTTCAGTTCAGTTGCTCAGTTGTGTCCGACTCTTTGGGACCCCATGAATTGCAGCACGCCAGGCCACCCTGTCCATCACCAACTCCCGGAGTTCACTCAAACTCATGTCCATGGAGTCAGTGATGCCGTCCAGCCATCTCATCCTCGGTCGTCCCCTTCTCCTCCTGTCCCCAACCCCTCCCAGCATCAGAGTCTTTTCCAATGAGTCAACTCTTCGCATGAGGTGGCCAAAGTACTGGACCTTCAGCTTCAGCATCATTCCTTCCAAAAGAAATCCCAGGGCCGATCCCCTTTAGAATGGACTGGCTGGATCTCCTTGCACTCTAAGGGACTCTCAAGAGTTTTCTCCAACACCACAGTTCAAAAGCATCAATTCTTTGGCGTTCAGCCTTCTTTACAGTCCAACTCTCACATCCATACATGACTACTGAAAAAACCATAGCCTTGACTAGATGGACCTCAGTCGGCAAAGTAATATCTCTGGTTTTGAATATGCTATCTAGGTTGGTGATAACTTTTCTTCCAAGGAGTAAGCATCTTTTAATGTCATGGCTGCAGTCACCATCTGCAGTGATTTTGGAGCCCAGAAAAAGAAAGTCTGACACTGTTTCCCATCTATTTCCCATGAAGTGACGGGACTGGATGCCATGATCTTAGTTTTCTGAATGTTGAGCTTTAAGCCAGCTTTTTCACTCTCCACTTTCACTTTCATCAAGAGGCTCTTTAGTTCCTCTTCACTTTCTGCCATAAGGGTGGTGTCATTAAAACGTCTTTTAATCTTCTTGATAGAAGCCAACAAAGCTAGCCCAAAACATGAGTATAAACACTGTTTTAATACTTCTTAGGAAAAGAGATGCTATAGTTAATTGAACATAGACATCACAAACATTTTCTAAGAGCTACTTATAATAGACTCACAAATAAATGGAAACATTAGAACATTACTATGAAAACAAATTATACCTTCTCAAACACCTGCCTAATGAGATCAGTTGCCCAATTTTCTAATGAATCATTTCATATTTTTATTAGAGCTTTTTTCATATCTTAAAAAACTAGGCCTCTGTCTCTATCCTATCTGTTCCAAATCTTTTTTTCAATTTTGTTTTGACAATTTTTAAATTATTTCATGTCAAAATAACTCATCTTCCTTTACAACATCTGGGATTCCTATCATCCATCCATTTATTCATTCAGCCAACAAATTCTGGTAGGATTTTTGCTGTGCACTAGATATTTTTCTGGGTATTAGAGAATTGAACAAAGGAAACATGGAACAAAATATCCTCATGAAGTTTAAATTCTTGTGGAGCTAAGGTAACTTAATTCTAGGGTGAGAACAAAAGCCAGATAATCTATTAAAAGTATAATGTCAGGTAGTAATAAGTGCTCTGAAAAAACAAAGAGTTAAGAAGGGAAAAGGGAGGGATCTGAACACAATTTGAAGATGATCAGAGAACACAAGCGTGAAGGTAAGAGAGATCTGGAGGGAAGCAAGGGAAAAAAACTGATGGGTATGTAGGGGGCTGGTCCTGGGGATGTCCCGGCAAGGGCAGATGCCCTGAGGTGAAACTATGCCTGTGTTTGGGGACCAGCAGGTGGTCAGCATTGCAAGAGGGGAGGGGGTAAGAGAAAAAGGAACAAGGAATATTTGAATTTAGATATGCTTTTCACTTTCCCAATTTGTAAAAGCATTTTTCCATAATCAAATTTAAATGTTCTTTACATTGAAAAGTTTTGGATTAATCTTTTCATTCCAAATGAAAAGCTGCTTGTCCTAGCACCGTTTACTGAATCTTTTCCCCACTGTTTTTAAATACATATACCTTTATCATAGGTCATCATCTTACAATACCTGGGTTGATTTGGGGAGATATCTGAGTTTGTCATAAAAAATCCATTTCTGCTCTAGCAATGTATCATTTTCCTTTCTGTTGCTTTACAATGTATTTTACTATTTGGTTGGGCTCAGTTCAGTTCAGTTGCTCAGTCGTGTCCGACTCTTTGCGACCCCATGAATCGCAGCATATCAGGCCTCCCTGTCCATCACCATCTCCCAGAGTTCACTCAGACTCACGTCCGTCAAGTCGGTGATGCCATCCAGCCATCTCATCCTCGGTTGTCCCCTTTTCCTCCTACCCCCAATCCCTCCCAGCATCAGAGTCTTTTCCAATGAGTCAACTCTTCGCATGAGGTGGCCAAAGTACTGGAGTTTCAGCTTTAGCATCAGTCCTTCCAAAGAAATCCCAGGGCTGATCTCCTTGCAGTCCAAGGGACTCTCAAGAGTCTTCTCCACCACCACAGTTCAAAACCATCAATTCTTCGGTGCTCAGCTTTCTTTATAGTCCAACTCTCACATCCATACGTGACCACTAGAAAAACCATAGCCTTGACTAGATGGATCCTTGTTGGCAAAGTAATATCTCTGCTTTTTAATATGTTATCTAGGTTGTCTGCTTGGGCTAGAACATTTCATTAATCTTTAGTCATCTTCATGGATACGAGCCCTTGGCTGGTTCTACTTTCTAGCTGACAAAAGAGCTCAAAAACCACTTTATTAACTTTATTAAACTTCATGGTCTCTACATGACAGGAAAGAGGAAGAAACTAAGATTATACTCAAGCTTTTGTGGGGGTGGGGCTTCTTTCCAAACTAAATTCCAAGCACTCAACATCAATACCAACCAGGTAATAGTAACCTATGCTGTTTCTTTGTGATAAGAAAACGTATGGACTAGTAAACTGGACATTTAAATCATGTTTATCTGGTATGATAAATGAATGTGACTATAAGTCCTGGAGAAGGGCTACAGTGTTGACCTGTGGTTCTCAAACTATTTGGACCATAGCACCAACACCTAGTTTATTAGATATTCAATAAACTTAAGTTACTAGGTGATTAGATATTCTAATCACTTGCTGATATCTAATGAATGAGCAACTCTGAGGAGAACCCTCTGGAGCAACACTCCAGGCGATTCTGATGAATATTGAAGTGTGAAAACCATGGTTTAGAGCCTATAAGAATCGTCCAAAGCCAGGCACATACTGTGGGGTTTAAGAGTTCAAACTACAGTCAGGGTTGCAAGATCTAACCTTGGTTTGAGTACTCACTAGCTGTGTAACCTCGGGAAAATTAACTCACCCTTGCAGCCTCTCAGTTTCCTTGTGAAAACAATGTGGATAGTGCTGTTTCTCTCAGAACGGGTTTCAAGAATTAAATAAGACAAGAAACGTGCTTAGAATATAATATGCCTAGCCCATTGTTAACGTTCCATTCATGATAGCTAACATGATGATAAAAAAATCATAATCTGCTTTCAATTTATTTCACATAATTTATTCTGGAAAGCCTAGATCCATTCATGCTGGATTTGACAGAAATCAGGGAATGAAGGAGTACAATTAGTGTTATAATTTTCTTGATGGTATTTACAGAAATATGATGGGAAGTGGGGGTGAGTGGGGGGTACTGACTGAGGGAGGGGTAGAGGGAGTCATCTCAGGCAGGGTTTTATGGGGCTGATTTCTAGGAGGATGAAGAATTTCCTTTTCTAAGGAAGCTCACTTTTTTCCCCTTTGCAAGTGAATCAATTATATAGCATAGACATTAATTAAAAGGTCCTAGGGCGAAAAGCGCTTCCCACAAATAACTGTCCACAGACTACCAGTTCATTTCCTATACATCTCCCTGGCAAGGCCCAACAAAAGCTCAAAGAAGATGGATGGACTTCATAGGATGACCCAGGGGTCAGCTGATTCAGACAGCTGAATTCATCAATATGGGCAGCAAATTCCATCTCAGAGAGCCATCTACGAAGAGCAGCTTGTACAGTCCCCTCCTGCTGCAGATATTTAACTGGCCCAGAAAGACAAGTAAGGCATATTCCCCACAAAGGTGCCCCGCAGTCAAGGACCAGCCCTCCCACACCACTGTCATTCCACAAAGAACACATTTAGAAAGACTAAATTGGACATACTGCTTAAATATGTTTTTAAATATATTAATTATATATCTAATATATAACTATATATTTAACTATATATATTAAATGTATATTATATATGTATATTGTAAATATATATACATGCTTTATTTCCAGAATTATCACAATGGATTGAATAGTGGTCCCTTCAAAGATCCACCCAAATCTCCAAATGTGATCTTATTTTGAAAAAGGTCTTTGTAGATGTAATTAAGTTGATGAGATCATCGTGCCTAAATTCAATGACAAGTCCTTAAAAAGGGAAAAGGCCAGAAACACAGAGCAAGAGAAGGGAGCGATACTTCTGAAAGCCTCAAAGGCCAAGCACTGCCAAGAAGGTCCCTGGAAGCTAAGACAGCATGGATGGATTCCCCCTCAGAGCCTACACAGGGACCGATTGTGTCAACACCTTGACTTTGGACTTCCAGCCTTCACAACTGTAGGACCACAGGCTGTGTTGTTTAAAGCCACCCAGTCCGTAGGCAATTGTTTTGGCAGCTTTAGAAAATGAATACAACTAATAACACTCTACCATAAACAAACTAGGCTAGAAGGAAATCACACCCTAAAGCTAAGAGATCTGCACTCAACCTTGTGTGATGAAGATAATGCTATTTTCTTAAAATAAATCATTTGATTTTGTTCAATTTTCCAAGCTGTCTGCACTGCACACTTATGTAACAACTGGATCAAAATGAATTATTTTAAATACTATTTACTATTTTAAGCAAATATACCTGCCTGAAACTCTGCTCAGTGTTACATGGTAGGCTGGACGGGAGGGGAATCTGGAGGAGAATGGATATACGTATGTGGACGAGTGAGTCCCTCTGCCGTCCATCTGAAACCATCACAGCATTGTTAATCGGCTCTACCCCAACATAAAAGAAAAAATTAAAAATAACCTGCCATAAAATGCTATCACCAGGATTCTGTAAATTTACAAAAGTTATCCAAAATCCCTAGCAGTTGGACACAACTATTAATGGCTTTGTGTCCTAGAACCAAGGAAAACATATGATTGTATCCTTCCCTACAGCTTCAAATATTCCAGACTCAAGATGGTGGAGAGTCTCCCAGTTATCTATTGTCTCCAAATTCAGGTCTTCATAAAGATGACCGAAGCCTGTCGCTATAATTTCCGAACAACTCAGCAAGTCGCTACAAAAGCTCCAAAGACCAGGTCATCAAGGCTGCAAGTGACAGGAGCGCTCCTGGGTGCCGAACTGCGAAACAAAAGACTGTGAGAAATTATATTGTTCGAGTAATTGCATAGTGTCATTGAAGAAAGAAAACACCTGCATTCTTCTAATAAGTCCCCCAGAGGCCTAATTCCTCAGCATGCAAACGTGAAGGACCTGCTCTGGATGTTATATGTACACATAATGAGTCAGCTTTAAAGAACTGTGAAGGCAGTTTCTGCATCATCAGGTAGTTTTACCAAACCTAAAATCAAATAATGCTCTCATTAAACACCTTCTGACAGTCAGATGTGCTTGGGTCTGTCTTGCAGCATGGTGTCAGACCTCGGAAAGCAATGAGGAGCAGAAGTTCAAAAACACAGATCTGAAGACTGACTGGATGATCATCTTGCTTATTTTCAACTTGCTTTGACCTCAGATTGGCTGAGGGGAAGTACTGCCAACTCCCTCCCTTGACTGAGCCCTTCGGTGGATGCTTCCTCTAGGTAACATGTAAATGGCATGTCTGAAGAATGACCCCCACCGCCAGCTTTCACAAACTCCCCAGAGGCCCCAGTTTGACACCAAAGCTATCAACAAGCCGAATGGAGCCCCCTCCTTTAATGTATGCTGATCTGATTAGAAAATTGCAAGGAGCCTTTTACTGGACATCGCATTATATTTAATGCAATTTCTCACCTTTCAGACACTCTAATAAGCTCAACACCATACCCTCTAATTTTATGGAGTTCCACCTTCAAGACCCCAGCCTCGAATAAGTCAACTAGCCTAGGGTTCTTCTGATATCTGACAACAGTCCGATGTCATCCCCAGGCCAGTGAGAATATAAGATTCTGTTTTTGCCAAGGTACTGTTTTATATTTAGACCATGGGAGTCAAAATGACAGAGCTTAATACTCTCTCTTTGTTAAAGAATTTGTGATCTCAAGCCTTCAAGACCTGGTTTCAAACCTGATTCCACTACTTATTATTTACATGACCTAGGACATTTTACCTAGCTTCCCCAGGGCTTCAGTTTTGGTTTTTTTTTTTCAGATTTAAAAAGGAGTAGATAAAGGACATGCGTTAGAAAACTGCTCTGAGGATGACAAAAGGTGATGCATGAAAGAAGCCTAGCACAGAGCAGGTCCAGCCCAAGAACATCCCTGGGACAGGGAGGGTTTAGCAGCTTAGATGTCATGCTTAGCACAGACGTTGCCACCAAGTGGCACCTTTATCCCAATCTTCCATTCATAGCATCCTTCCAGTAGTACACATTCCTTACTCACTTCTTCAAATCAGTGGTCACAACATCAGATGACTACATGGCCAGCCAGGGATGTAATGGGTGATTCAGGCCAGGTAAGCAACAGAGAATGTTAGGGACTGCAGAAAAATTTAAACATGTGTATTCTATCTAAAAGGAAGCAAGGAATATGAGTTGCCACAATTTGTCATTGTTTTCACTATTTTTTCTTTATTCCAGAGGAAACCTTAAGTCTGAATTTTCATCTAAAATATCAATAGTTGGCAACTAATCTCAATTTTAAATGCTGTGTAGTATCAGCAAGACATAGATACAGTGCAGATTTCATCTCAGGAGTTTTCAGGCTATGATCTGGGTTCAGGTATTATGTAAATATCCTTATTTCTCATAGCTTAGAAAAGGGAGCTTCTGTTTAAGGGATTAGCGATTGTGTAAATGGAAGTGTTTAGCATGGCACACTGGGCACCAAGGGAAAAAAAAAATCATACTTATCAAGCAGGTAGGAGAAAATGAAGTAAGTATTATCTTGATTATGTGTGGTTTTTACTTTGAACATGAATTTTCAAGAGTGCCTGGCACTAAAAAAAAAAAAAAGACCCTTTGTAAATACTGACCCCAGGGGCAGAGTTTAAATGTTGTCTTCCTGCTGCAGACTGCAACCTGTTTTTACAAACATCATATGCTCTTACAAACATCACAACTTCAAAGAGACTGTGAGGGTACAGGGTCCAATTCTTCTAATTTTATTTAACCTAAAGTGTAAATATCCCCAGGTGAGTGTGTAATGAGCCATATGAATCTACTATTCCATCAGGAAGTCTAATTCCTTTAGATGCTAAATCCTCACATCAGAGGGGGACTTCACTCTCTCTCTCTTTTGAGTTAAAGCTCTACAACAACAATCATCACCTCCATTTTTAGCAAATGAATGACTGGCTCATGGTGGGGAAGTGCCTTGTTCTGTCATATAATCTACCATGTCAGAGCCATGAACCCAGGTCTTCTTGCTCCTTATCCAATGTGTTTCCATTAAGCCTTCTTCCTATGAAGCCTACACATCATGCCCAGTGAAGCACAACACACACATTATCCCATTTAACACTCACAATAACCTCAGAAGATAACTTACAGTAGTAAGTAACAGTATTCCCACACTGAGAATACCAAGATGAGAAAACCAAGACAGGCTCAGAAAGGTTAAGTCACTTTCCTGAGGATACTCAGCTTATAAGAGGGCAGAACCAAGACTACAGTTCCTACAAATTATCTTCAAAGCCTGTCCCTTTAACCGATCAGCTAGAATGGGCATCCAGAAGCTCTCATGAGCTTCACAGAAATTTTTATGACACTGCCTGGAAATACATATTTCTTCCCAGAAATCAACCCCCATGGTTCTCCTATATACAACACAGGATCTTTTGATCCTTTTGATGTCAAAATGCTCAGTGATCTAGGAATCATTCCCTTTAGGAAATGTTTCCTCAGTTCATGGGGAATTCCCTCTGGGATATTCATTAATTACGAGTTAAAGGATAATCTTCCAGCTTTCTGAATCAAGAGACTGCAAAACAACTCATTAGATTTCCTTTATCCACCAACCTTCAACATCAGAAGCATATGAATGCTGATCTTTCAATAGACTATCAGTATCACTTCAAGGGGTTAAGACAAGAATGTATTTTGAAAACAAGACAGTGACATCATGCCACGTGCTCCCTCACTATTCATCAGGTATAAACTGCCATCCGGGGGATGAAACAAAGGTTACTTGCCAGGTTGCTCCATAAGCTGAGATGTGTCAAAGTTTCACCTCGAAGAAAACACACAAATATAGTCCAACTTTTTAAAAAATGGGGGTGAAAGTTGGCACCATCTCTTTAGAAGACCATTTGACAAGAGCTCCACATCAGCAAGTCATAGCACAAGAAGAACTACTGTCATGTGCTATATGATAAAGAACAAGGGAAAACAGCTGAGGCAGCCATGAATCAAAGACATTTAATTCAATGATAACCCATATACTGGATTCTAAAGGCTAACAAATATATCAGATCTTTATGTCATTCATATACTAACATATAAAAATGTCCATGAAGTATTTCCAAGTATGAAAAAAAGCTATAAAAGACCATATGCAGAATGTATATTTTCTATAAGATCTTAATACATTAAATTTATTAAATAATCTTAATAAATAAATGATAATTTGAATGAAGCTGAGGAAATAAAACACCAAACCATAAACAACATATATCTGCAGCTGTAGGGTGAGTTAATAGTTTCTGTATAGAGCCAGCTAGGAAATACTGTATTGGCCAAAAAGTTCATTAAGGTTTTTCCATAACATTTTTCAGAAAATCCTGAAAGAACTTTCTGGCTAACCTAATACTTTTAGTTCTGTGCACCATGAAGTGAAGTGGCTCAGTCGTGTCCGACTCTTTGCGACCCCATGGACTGTAGCCTACAGGGCTTCTCCATCCATGGGATTTTTCCAGGCAAGAATACTGGAGTGGGTTGCCATTTCCTTCTCCATTGTGCACCATGGGGCTATCTCAGACTATTCAGTTCAGCTATTGTCAAAGCATCCATGCTATTGTTTAGTCGCTGAGTTGTGTCCGACTCTTTCCAACCCCATGGACGGTAGCCCACCAGGATTCTCTGTTCATGGGATTTCCCAGGTAAGAATACTGGAGTGGGTAGCCATTTCCTCCTCTAGGGGATCTTCCCAACCCAGGAGTTGAACCTGTGTCTCCTGCTTAGCAGGCAGATTCCTTACCACTGAGTCACCAGAGAAACCCAAAAGGAACCATAGATGAAACTAAATGAGGAGGCCCGGCTGTGTCCCATTCAAACTTTATTTATGAACTTGAAACTGATATTTCAAGTAAATTTTATGTGCCACAAAATGTAATTCTGATTTTCTTTCTGGCAACCATTTCAAAATGTGAGGACTAGTCTTAGCTACAAGGCTATAACAAGACAGATGGCAGAATGATTTTGTCTTACTGGCTGTAGGATTCCTGCCTTCGAAGGCAGGATTAAAGGTTTTCTTCTCTCTGCTACATATTCTTCATATGTGTGTGTGTACGTGTATGCATGTGTGATGTTTTAAATCTTTCCATAATAGCCATGTCTTATTTCAAAATCAGAGCTAAAACAGCCACACTGGGATGAACTTATATATTTCCTCAAGAGAAAAACCTATTTAGGTGTTTCAGGTTCTATCAGGCATGTTATCAAAGGCCCAAGACATAAGTAGGGTAAGACAACCAGCTTTCTTAGCTGTGAGGATCTTTCCCTTCTTCGAGGACTGCGAGAATGTCTTATGCACATGTACACACACGTATGCACGTGCACCCCACCTTCTTTTCCCCCACTTTTCTTGGCACATCAATTGACTGTTTTTCCTCCCCAAGACAAAAAAAAAAAAAAAAAAACAATCCAGTGGAAACCCATTTCTTAGCCAAATTACAATCCATTAAAGGAAAGCAGGCCGGCGTCTCCCCAAATTACCGCCCCAATCATCAATCAACACAATTACCAGGGCAACAAAGGAAAGATGCTGTCGAGGCACAGTCTTGGCTGACACAGTGAGCGCTGCTTCGGGGGCACGGTCGCTCAGAGTCCAAGCATCCTGCCTGGAAAAGCAGCCCTTGTCCCCAGACTAACCACTCTTCATAATTAAAACGACTTCACAAGGCTACTACTGCTCTGGGCTTTCCATGTCAGCCGCTCATCAAAGTGCAACTCCAGGAGGCTTGTTCTGAAAGCCCGCCTTTTATTGCGAGAGTCAAATCTACATTTATCAGCAAAGCTGAAACATTAAAGGGATTACAAGGAGCTTAGAAGCCACTGGCAGTTCATTGATCTGGTCTGGCAAGCCTCATCTCCACATGCCCTTTAGAAATGGCTGAAGTCTGTTCCCTGGTTTTTGGCTGCCTTTCACTTTTTAGCACCATTCTCATCCAGGTTGAAGGGGATATTTCTTCCAGCCCTGAATCCAAAGGTTCTCAGAAATCTTTCTTCTAAAATTAAGAGAAGCTACTTGCATACTCCTCTACGAGTGGTATAGGAGAACATTTTCTATAAATGGACAGATAGTAAATGTTTCTGGCTTTATATACTGTACACTCTCACAAGTACTCAACTCTATCACTGTAGCTCAAAAACAGCCACAGACAATACATTAACACATGGGAGTGACTTTGTTCAGATAACAATTTATGGGCACTGAAATCTGATTTTCAAAGAATCTGCATACGTCATGAAATAGCATTTTTTTTTCTAACCATTAAAAGATGTTAAAACCATGCATGACTTCTGAGTCATACAAAATAAGCAAAGGGTCTGATGTGGCCAGCAGGACCTAGTTTGCCAAGTCCTATTCAGAGTATGGTCCTTGGACCAGCAGCATCAGCATCACCCAGGAGCTTGTTGAAAAATGCATCTTAGCTCCCCACCCTGGAGCCTGCTGAATCAGAATCTGCATTTGGGTAGGATCCCTTGGTGATTCACATGCCAGCCAAGTCTGAGAAGTCCTAGTTCAGAACACAGAATTTTGAAGTCAGAGATGGTTGGAATAGCACTGCTGGGGACTGCAGAACCTTAGGCAAGCTGTGAAACCTGAGACTCACTTTCCTTACATATTAGAAGCGGTATAAACAATTGCACCCAGCTCCAAGGACTGTTACAAGTGAAAGATTGGCAGGATGGGAAAATAGGTCCCCCAAAGCAACTAGAATGTTGGTGACCACAATGAGCCAAGATTACACCCACCAAACGGAGACCGCTTATATGCTGCCAGTTACTGCCACACAGGAGAGTTGGCCCCATGTAACCACAGCTTGGGATTCTTCAAGAGAAGCTGGAAACCTGGCTGTTAATGTTAGAGAAAGTCCCTCGTTTAATGCACTGTGCAGACCAAACAGTATCCACCTGCAGGCTGGGTATGAACCGAGGGCCTCTAGTCTGTGACCTCTTCCTTAGAACAGAGAAGTCACCAGGGCAGATAGTCACAGAGAAAGCAGGCTGGGTGTTAAGAGCCAAATCCGAGCTTCATTCTCGGTAGCCAGGAGACCTTGGGCCAATGACGGAACCACTCTGGGCCTCAGTCTCCTCGTCAGGAAAGCACTGCATCCACCTCACAGGCTTTGGTGAAGATGTGACAGAAATGTATGTACAAACAGGGAGACACACTTTTGGACAGAGTAAGCATACAGCCTGGTCACTGCTGACGTTGCTTTGGCATCACTATTACTATCTCTATTCCTCAGTGCCTAGGCATTCAAAGGGCAAATCTTCACTGTCGAAATGGCTATTTCCCCCTCTCTGCTCAAACTAGGTACAAACAAGCAAGTCCAATTAGGCCCACTTGGAGAGCTGTCTCATGGCAGAGTACACTAAGTGCCTAGTTATTAATGATTTTCTCCTGGCCACAGTCCACGAAGATGCCTTAATCTTCCCCTTAATGAGAACTCCTTCAGCAGCCCTGTCCCTGTGGGATTTGCCCTGGGCTGCCCTGAGGGGCTGCTTTTTATTTTTGGGGGGAGGCAGGTCACCTGCAGGGACCAATGTACACCTTTGCTCCCCTACGTCGGTGGAAGAGGGGCTTGGTTGACAGTTACGAACATTCTCTTCTCCAAGGCCTAGAAATTCTGTGGTTTTGTTATTTAGTTTTTCTTTTTTCAGAATTCCTAAAAATCTCATTTGCCACCAAATGGTGTGGGTGATGCTATAATTGATGAAGGAGTATGATCCCTCAGGAAAGTCTCCATAAAATATAACAGACTTTCACAGAACCTGAGGCAACTTTATCACACGCAGGAGCCCCAGAGGGCAGAGAGCGAGCTGGGGTAAGCAGTGCCAGGTGCTGTGATTCAGCTTTCTGCAATCTTTACCATGCACGTGAATCAGCTGGGGACCCTGTTAAGGCTTGAAGCCAGATTCACTAAGTCCAGGGCAGGGCCCAAGATTCAGCATTTCCAACAAGCTCCCATGAGATGCGGGCACTGGCGGTTCCTGCCCCAGGTTGAATCAACAGGATCCTCCTCCTTTGCTTCATCTCAGTGTCTGTACAAATGTCAGCTCCTCAGAGAGTCCTCTCCAGACCACCGTATCTAAAATGTAATTATTTGCTGAACAAGAGCAGGAACTCTGTCTGTCCTGTTCGCTGTATCCCCAGCACCTGTCGAGAGCCTGGCACAAAGCAGGCCCTCAAATATTTGTTCAGAGGCGAGATCCCAGCATGAGAGCTAAAGAAAAGGAAACTCAGGGAGCCTGAGTCTTCTGCCCAAGGTCACACAGTGAGGCAAAACCAGAGCAAGGCCACAGCCCAGCTCCCTCCAGACTTCAAAGCCCCAGCATGCCAGAAAGGGAAGCCAAGTTTGTTTACAACCTGCTTCCTCCCCAGAACTTCGGTGTTGAAGGCAGGAACACAAGTCTGTTCTGCTTGATGGAGACGCCTGATGTGTGGATAATGCCAGGGAGGGGAACCATGTGGAAGCCAAAAGAATAGATGAGGTCCAGGAATGGCAGTGTTTAGGGTGTCGTGGTGCTTTGGAAAAGGCAAATTCACTCTCCATGAAACAGACCAAAGGCAGTCTTTCCGCTTTGTGTCAGGCCTTTCCTCCTATCAGACGTGATTGTCTCTCCCAGGAGCTCAGAGGTCTCCCAAGTCAGAGCACTGGAAAAGGAGCATGCCAGGGATTCCTAACTGCCAAAAAAGAATCTTATGCCATAACCCAGAAATGGTTCTCCCTCTTCTCCAAAAAGTCATCCAAGAGCATGAGGGAAAAGGAAGGGGCAAAAAGCAAGAAGCTGTTTCCTTTCCAGCCATGAATGGAATGCCATAAAAACCCCATTCATGGAGGCTTTCGGCTGCTAGTGGGGAAACTGCTTGGGCCTGAAAACCCACCCCAGCCTCATGAAAGGCACTCTTTCCAAAAGAAAGACTCCATAATAGGCTGAAAATAAAACACTTGTTTTCCTCTCACTGAACCAGCTGGGTTAACATTGCTAAAGGTTCTGCAAGATGCAGAGGCCCTGACAATCTGAAGTGACCAGCAGATCCCACAGCCTCTAGTGAGCTTGTTATGCTTCCTCCCAGGCACTAGCTGAGAGGAAGCTCAAAATAACTGACAGAAGTAGCTAATATTTATCATGCGCCTGGTATGGGGCAAACAATGTGTTTTCAATATCTGGCTTAATCCCTCCAATAAAGCTGTGAGGAAAGTACCATTATGATGCCCATTTACCAGGATAGGAAAACTGAGACCTAGGGAGAATGACTGGCTGGAAGTCAGACTGGAAGCAGGGGACTCTAGCCACACCCCTACACTGCACCACTGCCCTACAAGCCTCTGATCAGAAGTTGACCTAAAGGCTCCAGAGTAGGGGAGGAGCCGGAAATCGCTCTCCTGTTCATCACTCTGCCTTCCCACCCCCAGTGGAGCAAAGGATGGATCAAACAGGAAGTGATCAGTAGTGCTGTCACACTGGATGTGCCTGACAAAATCAGACTTCCACATGTACTCCCACATATCGCCCCTTTCACATTTGGGACACACCAGGGGCCAGTCCAGAGCCACCTACTGGGACTACAACATCAGCGGGACTGATGGATGCCTATGTCTGCCCATTACATATTTATAAGGTCCCCGGCCTTGCATCTGACACAGAAGTTATTAAATGCTCGGGAGCCATAAGGGCTGCGCTCAGTGCCCTGAAACAAAGGCAAGAGGCTGCCAGCCCATCAGAGGCAAGAACAAAAGCATTTAATTTCTGAAGAAGCCGGCTAGGAGCTTCTTTAGAACTGGGTGCCCAGCACACATGACCAATTGGGAAAAAGGAGAGAAGCAAGAACAGAGTGGGGCGAGGGGGAAAAAAAAAAAAAACAAATCAAAGCAGGCTTTCTCCCTAGTATCCAGAAACAGCCTTCTTCAAAGGGGCATGGGGAGTGGGGGGTGAGGGGGTGAGGGAGGAAGATACATTAAGCAAAGAGAGAATGGGTTACAACGCTGAAGAATTTTGTCCTGTCCCCAGTTTTGCCTTTTCATGAAGTTGCCAAGAAGAACCTCTCTCTTCTCTTTGTATTACCAAACAGAGCCTGTCAGCCTGCACCCTAACTTTTCCCATCCAGAGCCTCAGCAGCCAGATGTACTGGGAGGGCACCCAGATTCCTTGTCCCCCAAACATAATCATTCCAATCCAGGCTGGGGCTGCCTGGAAGTCAACATTCACGGCACATTAATAAGAAACATCTGGCCACCGAAGAGGGTTGACACAGCACAGGCGGGCAGTGGTGGGTTTGCGGTTAGGACCCAGAGTTACAGAGGCTGAATTAAAAACACAATTGGAAAACACCAGCTAGTCCCAGGAATCCTACATATGCAGTACGGCGGCACTTGGAAAAACTGTCCTGCCTAAGTCGAATCACTTGGTACAGAGTGACTTAGACTCACAGAGGGTGGTACAAGAGACCCCAAACTCTCACATCAGGGAAATGCAGCCAGAGCTGGGCCCTCCTGCATCCACAGTGTCTGGCCACCACTTCCACCTTCGATATTTGTAGCAGATGTAGTTCCTCTCTTAAAGGAACAGCCTTTGCATTCTTTCCATGTGACTTCAAGTGCATTTAAAAGGCGAAAAATGCACGTGTGTGCATATAGACACATATGTGGTTTGTCTGTGTAGCTTCCCCTTGCAGTGGTGCTGTCTCCAGGAATCCCACATAAGGGGTCCTACCTCCATTTATGCAAGGCAAACCCCGGGCACTGGTCACCACAGGCATTACATGGCTGGCCTCTCTCGATCCGCCCCAGTCCAGTCAACTTCAAAACAAAAAGACAACACAAGCATGTTTCCACCACCGGGCTTCCTCCCGAGCCCCACTTGTGTCCCAGGCAGGACGGCCTGCCTTTCTCACCCCATCTCCTCTGATTCTACTTCAAAGCTCCTCTTGGCGTTGAGGATTTAGGGCAGGCGGTGCAGGGCCCCAGGGGTGGTCTCCCTCCTGGGGACAGCTGTGCGGACCCAGTTCGGGCTGCCTCTGGCGTGGGCACCAAGCCACTAAGAAATGGCCCTGGCTGGGGCTTTGTCTCCCCCAGACACCTTGATCATGGGTTTCTAAGAAACAAAAGCAAGACCTTTCTGCTCCCCGGAGTCCCTGAGAGGCGACCATTGCGTGCTCTCCTTGAACCAGGCTGATGCTCCCGGGAAGGGAGCAGAACGGGACACCCACCACCACCACCACCGCCAAACCGCCCCAAAGTCAGGTTCGCGGCTAGAGCTCCAAGAGGCTGGACGCTGGGGCTTGGGTACGGGGATTCCGACCTGCCTGAGGGAAGGGGCAAAGGAGGGGGTTTCCCTGGGTGCCTCCAGACTGTGACATTCAGGGTCACGGTTCCCAGCCCGGCTTTTCCCGGGATTGGGGATCCAGACTTAAAGCCTTCAGCCCCTACAAGCGCTCCCGCGCGCCCGGGCCGCACCCCCGCTAGCGGGGCCGGCTTACCTGGGGCCACAGGTGCGCGGCCGCGGGGCGAGGGAGCCTGCACAGGGGCGCTCGCGGCGGGACGGGGCACCCGGAGACTGGCCCCGCTCGGGCGGGGGACACTCACCGAGCGGCTGGAGAGTCTTTTCCGGGAGCTCCGGCTGAACATGGCCGGGCGCCTCCTGCACGCAGCGCCGTCCGTTCGTCCGTCGCACCGCGGCCGCGAGGGCGGGTCGCCTGGGCGGGCACCCTCGGCGGCCGGTGGCCTGTCTCCGCCTCGCTGCCCCCGGCTGGCTCCGCAGCGCACGCTTGGCCCTCCTCCCTCGCCCGTGCCTCTCGCCCTCCCGCCCGCAGGTCCCTCCCTCTCTCCCGGCATCCCCCCGCCCTCCCCGGGTTCGC